>JBBPNB010000025.1:0-82248 GCA_038090635.1 Rubroboletus satanas
ATGCCTATCCCCTCCCTCGGATCAATGACCTCCTGGACCAGTTGAAGGGGTCTTTGATCTTTACAAAGCTTGATGTCTGCTGGGGCTACAACAACGTCTTGATTAAACCTGAAGACCATTGGAAGGCTGCCTTCGTTACCCCCTTTGGGCTATTTGAGCCCACCGTCATGTTTTTCAGTCTGTGTAATTCCCCAGCCACCTTCCAAGCCTACATGAACGATGCCTTCGCAGATTTTATTGCTGAGAGATGGCTTGTCGTCTATATGGACGACGTCCTCATCCATTCTTCTGACCCGGCCACCCATCACGATCGTACCCTAAAGGTCCTTCAATGGTTTCGCAAGCAACACCTCTACTTGAAGCCTGAGAAGTGCCACTTTGATCTCCCTGAAGTCGATTATTTGGGACTGGTAGTTGCTCATGACCACATTAAGATGGATCCCACCAAGCTTTCTGCCATCGAGGACTGGAAACCCCCAACCAATGTCTCTATCCTGCACTCCTTCCTAGGATTTTGCAACTTTTATCACGAATTTATTCCAGCATTCTCCGATATTACCCGCCCCCTTCACGACCTCACCCGGAAGGGTGCCCTTTGGCAATGGGGCACTGATCACGAACAGGCCTTTCATACCCTCAAGAACGCCTTCCTCCACCAACCAGTTCTTCACACTCCAGATCTCTCTCGCCCTTTCTTTGTCATGACCGATGCCTCCCTGTCTGCGGCTGGGGGCGTACTTATGCAGAAGGATGGTAATGGTGACCTCCACCCATGCTCTTATATCTCTAAGTCCTTCAGTCAAGCTGAACGAAACTACAATATCTATGACCAGGAGCTCCTCGCTGTCATCCTCACCCTCCAGAAGTGGCGGCATTACCTTCGCGGTACCAGTCTCCTGGTCTCTGTTCTCACCGACCACAAGAACCTCTTATACTTCAAACAACCCCGCAAGCTCTCCCATCGCCACGTCCGTTGGCAAATGTTTCTCCAGGATTACGACCTTATTTTCTCCCATGTTCCCGGCTCTCAGATGGGCCCTGCTGATGGCCTCTCTCGTCGTCACATCGTTGACACTTCTGGCGATAACGCTGCCCTCCAGCTCCTCCTGGATTCCATTTTTGCTCGATCATTGGATCTTGCCATTGTTAACAAGATTGCCTCCTCTTCCCGCTCTGACCCTCTGGTCGCTTCAGCTCTCACTGCCATGTCCCTTGGCACTAGTCTGTTCCCTCGCGCCCGTCCTGATAATTGGTCCTTTGATGGCTCTCGTCTTACCTTCCAGGGCCGTCTCTACATTCCCGAGTCCTGTCGCTCTACCCTTGTCTCTTCTATCCACAATGCCCCCCATGCGGGCCATGCGGGCATGGCTCGTACCCTTGCTCTCTTGTCCCACGACTACTGGTGGCCTGGTATGTCCACCTTTGTCCACTGCTTCATTGCTGGATGTGCTGCCTGCCAGCAGCACAAAGTCAACACCCACCCCACTCACCCCCCCCTCTCCCCCGTTCCCACCACTGCCACTCGTCCCTTTCAACACCTCACCATGAACCTTATCTCCAGCCTTCCCGTCGTTGGCTCTCTGGATTCCGTTCTGGTCGTGGTGGACCACAGCCTTACCTGGGAGGTGATTTTCATTCCATGTTCCAAAGCTGTCTCGGCTGCCAACATTGCCCAACTATTTTACCAACATGTATTCCCCCACTTCGGCCTCCACGACCGGGTCATATCTGACTGAGGCACTTAATTCGCATCGACTTTCGCCCTCGAACTCTCTCGCTTATTACACTATGACGTTGCCCTTTCCACTGCTTACCATCCCCAAACCGATGGAGAAACTGAACGAGTCAACCAAGAGCTTGAAACCTACCTATGTCTCTTCTGCCAAGAAAAACTGCAGTCCTGGCCAGATCTCCTGCCAATGGCGGAATTTCACCATAACTCCATGGTACATTCTGCCACCAAACAATCTCCCTTCTTTCTCATGATGGGCTATCATCCCCGAGCCTACCCAAAAATTGGACTGACCTTCATTCCCCACCTGGCAGATCAATTATCAGAACTCTCCTCTGCTCGCGAGGAGGCCAAATCGGCCCTTATTCTTTCCCAGAATGTTATGGCCAACAGGGGACACCACAAATTTGTCCCATTCCAGACTGGTCAGTTGGTATGGCTAGAAGCCATGAACCTTCCCTTATCTGCCAATCAAAAGTTATCCCCCAAATGACATGGCCCCTTTACCATCAACAAAGTAATCCCCGCCTTGACTTACCAACTGAACTTACCGCCCTCCTGGAAAATCCACCCAGTCTTCCACGCCTCATTATTGACCCCTTACACTGAAACTGATGAACACGGCCCCAATTTCCCTCATCCTCCACCTGATCTAACCTCCACCGAAGAGGAATACGAAATTAGTCACATCATCAGTCACAAAGGCACTGCTCGTCGACGCCACTATCTAGTGGCGTGGAAGGGATATCCTTTATCAGAAGCCACCTGGGAACCACAATCAAACCTTGCTAATTCCATCGAGACTCTCAATGTATATAAGAGAGAACACTGTCTGGACTAACCCATGATTCCCACTCCTCCAGACATTCTCCACCCCGTCGATACTGTATATCTTCAGGGGTGGTCATAAGCCTATTCTCAGTTAGCATTTATTGAAAGCCAACTAATTTGGCATGTACTAAGGAAGCTGGAGGAGCGTATTTGCCTCATCTTGAGTAATGACGCCCTTTGAACAGCATTATTGACAAGTTGACTATCTCAGTCTCGATGTCCTGTCATTTACATGTGCGACTCTGCAAACAAGACGGAATGGGAGGAGTGGGGATAGGCAGCAGATTCCATGATCTCCTGCTCACAGATATCCCTCCTGAGGTCCACTTGGAGAGCTTGGGTCCACCACTGTCGAGAAGTTAGCAAATGATAGTTTCTTTGTTTGCCAATTTACTCACAGCGCAGGTGCAGGAAAATGACTGGAGTGACAGCAGTGGTCATGAAAGCTACAGGGAGCATAACATGGGGACGCATCTTGAAAAATGGTAATAATCAACAAAGGGAATCAATAAACGAGAGTGCTATCAAGCCGTCAGCAGGAGGTTGATAATTGAAGGATAATTAAATGACAGAAAGCAAACTATGAGCAGGTCAACACAAGATGGATGTATAGACCTACTAGCCAGTACATACCTGTGAGCCAAATGAAATGAAAGAAGGCTACTGGACCGAGAGTAAAGGGTTGGCATTTATTATAGTCAGTGGTTATTTGTAAGTAGACAGAGTCGTAGACAGCCAGTATGATCAACTTCGCACAGCAGATCACGGTGAGGGTGTGGGAAAGATTAGATTAGAACTCAGATTATCTACCCGACCTTATATACTTGTTTCGGTCTGAATTATTCCTGTTTCGAACTGGCCGATAACGGCTTGCTTAGTATGTGCTCAGACCTATGTCTGTTACGATGCTACTGCTCTCCTAGCATAATGCTAAGATAGATAGTCAACAATGAACATAGCAGTAGGCACTCAGAAGTAGCCTATGGACTTAGAGAGGTCCGACCAGGGTTATGCCAGAAGATACACGGTATATTGTATAGAACTAGCTGGGGAGCTAAGTTCTACACTGAGGGTTTATATAGATACAGGGCGTGCTACTAGAGGAGAGGATTCCCAATGGGGAAGAGCCTTGAGGACTACATGAGGCGTACCATGAGGACAACATGAGGCAAGGCTATGTCAGTTCCTAACAAATGGGAAATGAAGGTGGAACCGACTGTATGGTACGAAGAAGAAGGTTAGGTTTGATGGAGGAAAGGCTGTGTCAATCACGGAGATTAACACAGGAAGAGAAACAGTGGTCCGAAGTAATGGTATTCCTGTCCACAAGGCAAGCAGAATGGTTGGAAGGGGTTATCGTGAATAATAAAGAAGAAGGAAACAACAGGGTACAGGCCGAATCAACAACTGTAACAATGTCTGAGTATATGTATGTTCCAACACTCCCCTTCAAGCTGTGCTTAGGCCGAGAGAGTTCATGTGCTGTATATGTTTTGGCTGTGGTAAGGCCTTAGTGAGTATGTCAGTGACCATATTTGTCATCTGACAATATTCAATATTTATTTTCCTTTTCTTCACTTTCTCATGGATGTGATTATCTTTCATCCTGAAATGTTTTGATCTTTTGTGATATTGCGGATTGTGAGCGATTGTGATAGCAGATTGATTATCGCCATATAATGTAGTCGCCTCTGTTTGTGTATGGCTCAATTCTTTTAATAGATTTCATAGCCATATGATTTCTCTTGAGGCACTTGCCATGGCCATATATTCGGCTTCAGCAGTTGACAGTGTGACTACTTTTTGCCGCTTTGAACACCACGTGATCACAGCCCCATTTAGAATAGTGGCATATCCAGTGATTGAGATACTATCCGCTTCATTTGCAAAGCTGGTGTCAGAATATACATACAGTTTATTTTTGCTGTCTTCAGTTGCTTTGTATGTTATTCCAATGTTTTTAGTACCTTTTAGATACCTCAAAGGTCGCTTTGCTGCTGACCAATGCATCATACTTGGGTTTGCAGTGAAGCCACAAAGGGTGATAGTGGTGTATGCTATATCTGGTCACGTGCCACATGCTACATACATAATTGATCCCATTAGCGACATGTAGTTCCTATACTGCTTGGAAATATTTTGGTCATCTAGTTTATCCCGCAGTTCGAGTTTCACATTCGGATCGAGCAGTGTAGCTACAGCATTCGCTTTGTTGAGTCCTTCTTTTTCTAGAATAGACTCAATGTACCTTTCCTGTTTAATAGTAATGCTTTTATTAGCTCAGTCTCATGTGATCTTGATTCCAATGAGTTTGCTCGGTTCACCTAGATTGGTTATATCAAATAGACCCTTAAGCTCAGCTTTGAGATTAGTCATCCGTTCCTTATTATTGGTGAACAGTAGTAAGTTGTCCACCCATACGGTGATAATCTCAATGCCGTCCCTAGTCTTTCATATGTAGACGCATGAATCGGAAAGAAGTCGCTTGAATTTTATCCCTTTCAATTTGGAATCAAGTTCTTCATTCCATTCGTGCCCAGATTGTTGTAATCCATACAAGGTCTTTATTAGGTGGCATAACCGAGATGTTTCATCACTGTACCCTTCAGGTTGCGTCATATATATTTCCTCTTTGAGTTTCCTGTTTAGGTACATGCCTTTGACGTCCATTTGTTGTATCTCCCAGTCTTTGGCTATCGCGAGTGCAATAATTGCTCGGATTGTCTCAAGCCTGACAACTGGGAAGAACGTCTCATTATAGTCCATTCCAGGTACTTGAGTAAAACCCCTAGCTACTAGTCAGGCTTTATATTTCTGTAGATTCCCATTTTTATTGAATTTTTTGACAAATACCCATTTATTACTAATGGGTTTTCTGTCTTTTGGGGGATCTACTAATTCCCAAGTACCCATCTGTTTGAGTTGGTTAAGCTCGGTTTGTATAGCCTTTTCCCACTCTGCCCACTTGGGCGATCTTTTAGCCTCACTCAGCATTTTGGGATCCTTGTATCCCAAATCGGCTTTGTTACAGGCTAGGTATATCTGATCGGCCGAGGTTAATTTTGGCACGCCGACAGGTATCTCATCATCATTTGAATCATCGGAGTCTGAAATGTCGCTGAGTTCTGGTAGTGGGTCATCAAGCTTACCATAGTCGTGTATTACCTTTTGTCCTACACTTTTTCCTGTAGGTTCAGTAGAATTATATTTTCATTTCCTAGTGTTCTCGCTACCCACATTTTGAGTAGTAATGGAGGGAAGCTTGTCCGTCGTATCCTCCCCTTCAAGCTAAGCGAGAGATACTGTATTTGGATATTCCCAATCCAGCGAGCCGTGTAATGGGAAGCGGAAGTTATGTGAAACCTTAATAGAATGTGTCCAACCATCATAGTATTTAATGGCCTTGGGGCCATCTTCATAACCTACGAAGACAAATCTATACGATTTAGGGGTGAGTTTGGACAGATTTAATTCCTCATTGAGGATCCAAACAGAGCGTCCAAATTCTTGGACATGTGAAATGTCCAGTTGCTTACCTTGCCATTTTTGGTACGGTGTCATATTTGGTAACGCCCATGTGTACACTCAGTTGCATACATATGTTGTTACAACCCAACAATCTCCCTATGATTACTATCCATTCTCGTTTCCTCCCACTCCAACCTTCATGTTACCATTCTCCTGTTCTTAGCTACCATACGCAGCCAGCATCACCATGCTTCGAACTGACTAACAATCTCTCTTCCTTTGTACGCTGTACCATTATGCTGGTCCCCGTTTCACCTCGTGTTCCACACGAGGACCAGTACTACTATTCCATATCCAGGTCTCTCTCTTATCACCCCATGCCTACCACTAACCTCATGCCAACCGGTTTCCAGATTATTCCCCTTCGGGGATCCTCTGACCTCGTAGCACCCTTTGTAATCATATATAAAACCCCAGGTGTAGAACCTAGCTCTCTAGCTAGTTCTACACGAATACCACGTATCTTCTGGCATTCCACTTGATCAGACTTCTATAAGTCTCTAGGCTACTTCTGAGTGCCTACTGCTACGTCTTTTGTTGACTATCTATCTTAGCATTACACTAGGAGAGTGGTAGCATCGTAACATATGTAGCATAGGTTATTGCCTCAGGCCATAGATAAAGTGGTAGGCCTCGAGCCGACAAGATTGCTTGGGCAAGTTCTACTATAGTTCTATTGTACCTTTCAGCAATGCCATTTTGCTCAGGAGTGTATGGTGCAGTGGTCTGCAATTTGAGTCCCTGAGTTTGGCACCATGTGATGAGGTCATTATTTATGTATTCACACCCATTATCGGTGCGTAACGCTTTGGGAATTTTCTCCCCTTGACACGCGATATTATTGATATATTGCCTCACCTTATCTGGTACTTCACTTTTTGTTTTCATATAGTAGAGTATTTCCCTACGTGATGCATCATCTATGAATGAAATATAATATTTATATCCTTTGAGTGAGGGCAGCCGAGCTGGTTCCCAAACATCTGTATGTGTGAGCTTACCAGGCGATCAATCCTGGTGGCTTACCTCTTTAGGAATCGGTGACCTGGATTGTTTGGCTTTGATACAAGCCTCACAATCAAAGTCTTGCAGACTATCTGCAATGGAGAATCCGTCGACAAGATTCTTTCTGTGAAGATTCTTTAATCCGGATATTCCTATGTGTTCTAGGCGGCGATCCCATTCTTCCCAGGTGTATGTATTTTTTATTTTAATATTTAGATTTGCCTGTTCTATAGGCATCCAAGTAGTCGCATGTAGGTAGTATAAATGCTCTTTGCATTTACCTTGCACAATTATACAATGATCCTTATCCTGGATCTCCATTTTATTATCACCACATATCACTCGTCTTCCGACCGAATCAATACGACCTAAGGATATGAGGTTTTCACGTGCCTCAGGGACGTATGATGTATTCAGTAAGCGTAAGCAAAGCAATTGGTTGTTGACTCAGCTGTCAACGATAACTGTGCCATGACCATATGCAGTAGTAATTTTATCACCTAACCCTTTGATTTCTTTTGAGGGTATAGGTTGATAATCTATGAATGCATCGTGCTCTGCACATATGTGTGATGTTGCAGCAGAATCCACAATCTACGGGTAAGCGGAGAAGTCAGCCTTGTCATTCTTGTTCATATGTACATGAGTAATATAGGCCTTATCTGCCTCATTGTCATCCTTGTCATCCTTGTCGCTGGTAGGCTCTTTCCCTATCTTAGCGTGCTCTTTTCCCTTGCAGCTGGGCTGATTATTAGCCTGGCCTCGTTTCGTCACTTGTCCTTTGCCTTGGTTCTCAGGGTTCTGCCAACAATCTTTATCGAAATGGCCATATTTCGTACATATCCCACAATTGAGCTTCCCCTTGTTTCAGCAATCTGAAGTGACATGGTTTGTATAGCCACATACTCCGCACAGCGGCCTCTTTTTCTTTTGAGTTGACAGGCTGGATTGAGCCTTGCTTGCATAAGTGACCATGTTCCCATCAGCTCTCTCTTTTCGTCGCTTGTACTCCTCACATAGAATTGATATGAGTTATTGTACAGTCATTTTTAGAGTAGTTTTGTTCATATCGCTTCCACCATGGTATCCAAGGAATGAGGTAGTAAACCCTTCCCAGGATGGAGGGAACGACAACACTAGAATGACCTTGAACTCGTTATCATCAAGAGCACAGCCCACTAGTTTTAGCTTGACTAATTGCTTCATCTCGTTGATATGCTCCAGTATGTCGGCTCCCTCAGGGGCCTGTGTACTATAGAGCATTTTTTTCATTGAGATGAGGGATTGTGAGCCATGTGGCTCATGTACAGCCCTAAGATTAGTCCACATGTCAGCTGAGGTTATACAGTCATTGACATGTACAATCTGCTCATCCTTTACACTGATCATAATCAGTTCTTGGGCAATTAGATCTTGGCTTGTCCATATGGAGGCATGCTCAGGGTCATCTGGCTTAGCCATAGTACCAAGTGTGACTTCCAATGTGCCATACCTGCGCAGAACTGCACTCATGTGGGCTTTCCACACGAGCCAGTTATCATCACGCAGTTTCTCTATCTTAGGGGTAGACAGTGTACCCAAAGTAGGCTTGTGTTGGGTACTATCTACAACAGGAACTGTACTGTCATTCAGCATAACCGTGGTAACCATTTGCTCATCTGTCTGCGTGGGAACTTCCTCAACCTCATCGATGGCAGGTGATATCGGGCTTATCCTGCCGTCCATCATAGTCACTTAGTAATGCACTTATGCAAGAATTTCTTTAGTTTTTGATGTGAATATGACTGTCTACAGGCACAAGCCGGGGCTCATAACCTATAGTCAGTGGTTATTTGTAAGTAGACAGAGTTGTAGACAGCTGGTATGATCAACTTCGCACGGCGGATCACGGTGAGGATGTGGGAAAGATTAGATTAGAACTCAGATTATCTACCCGACCTTATATACTTGTTTCGGTCTGAGTTCTATTATTCCCGTTCCGAACTGGCCGATAACGGCTTGCTTAGTATGCGCTCAGACCTATGTCTGAGTATATGTACGTTCCAACATTTATACGCTCGGAAAATGAAGTAGGGATATTTGCCGGGGCACTATCAAATAACTCACAGCCCGCTTGCACTGGCGATCACCAAAGGCATCAACAAGGGAGTCATGAGCTTTGTGGTTACCCCCCAACAAACCTGTGCGGTTCTTTTGGGCACCATCGGTTACCAAGGTCCGGGTCATTGATGATAAATGTCAAACTTTGGCCCGAACCATCCAGAAGTTCCCATCGCATGTGCCGCATGAAGTATTCGTATTCTATTAGGACGGACCTGGATGCGGATCAACGAGGGGTCTGTGGGCATTGACTCAGCGCTGGGACGGCAAGGATCATCGATCAGCGCTTCAGCCTTGTCTAATTGAGTTGATGGCATGTCTGGCAGATCCTGGATTCCCCGCCATCCGAGTCGGACCAATCAATAATTGTTTTGTTTGGCAACACTTAGTCATACATACGTTTGGGTGACATACTTAAACGCAACAATAAAGGTATCAGATTACGGATCAACTACGGGTGTATCAAGTTGAACCTAGCCACTCCCCTCAGCTCAAACGGGCCATCCGTTTCTTCAACTGTGCCTCCTCTTTGGAGCACACATCCAGATCGTACGGCAGGGGCGCCTCGTGCATAATGCGGTGCAGGCCCGTATTATGAAGGTGCTTGTTCTCGAGTCGAACTGAAACCGTCGAACGCGTGAGTCGTGGTCACGAAGGAAAGGGGAAATGGCGTACAGAAGTTCCACTGCACCCTCCGTAAAATTTCCAACACGGCAACGATAAACGTGCACTTCTCGAAGTTTTCCTCGTTGACGAATACGAAAGCCACCCAAATGAAACGAATGCATAGGTTGGATGCCTGTGAAGAGGAATGTAATTAGATTCGAAAGAGGATGGGTCCGCGATCGTACCATGGAAAAGTAGTAGCACTAGGACATCGTCAGTGGCACTGAAGAGATCGAGACAAGGAAACGCACCGATAAATGTGATTTGTAGACGAGGTCCCGTCTAAGGAGTGGGTACCGAGCATGTGGTTTACACATTGCCCAGTCCATCATTATGTCCTGAGACACAGACATATCATGGATGTCGAAACCTACGAAGGCGGAGGAACTTACCCAAACACACCCGTATATCGCATTGACAGTCGCCGTGAAGCACCAGAGAATGTAGACTTTGCCAGCATGGGGACTCCCTGGAAGATGATCTTAGCTACGTGTTGACCATTAGAGTCGGACGTACTGTGGTGCCTCCAGTAGCAGTAAAAGAAGTAATATATCATCCCAATCCCGTACTTTCCAGCCTATTTGAACCAGATGATGAACATAGTATAAATAGAAGATCACACAAATGCCATACGTTCAGAAGTTGGCTGAGGAGCCTCGAGTCCCAGTATCGCCTCAAGTTGTGCACGAGACGTACCAGGAAGGGCAACATGCAGAGAATATAATACCATCCCCAATTCTGAGCTATACCGCACGTCGACCAGACTTCTTGCGCTTGAGGGGCGTAAGATGAGGATAGGAGACTCAAAGATGCACTATGGGGAGTGGATGATTCCGAGTTAATTAGGGATTTCACGGTCGAACGGGTGGGGTTAATGGAGAAACGGGTATAGAAGCAGCCCACGAAGTACAGGTTGGAAAGCGAATACACAAGACTGCAAAGCTGATCACTAGTAGTAACAGGGTGAGATGATTTTGGTGAAACAAAGGTGAAGATCATACCCAAGCCAGACGTCTGTGAACTGGGATATCATCAGGTTTCAAAGGTGTCTCGTGATGTCGATATTAGTGACAAACCTCGACCTCCCGCATCCCACTAGCCCCAAGCGTAGCTATTTTCTTGATTGTCCACCAACGAGCGCCGCCCCACATGAAACTCTGCTTGTCCAGACGTGGTTGGCGTCAGACCTTGGACGAGGAGCACCAGAAGGTATTTGGGTGACTTACACGGGATGGATTAAACATAATCGCGAAAGTGAGAGCGAGCCAAATCAAGGGCCACAGCATTGGGGGACCAAGTTGAGCCAGGGAGAACCAAAATGCGTAGGCAAGGGTGCACAAGAGGAAAGAAGGAAGCTTTCGCGCCTAGTCAAATTCAAGTTGCGTGTGGTAGCCATAGAGTACATACTTCAAAGTATTCACGATGATCAATCCTTGATCTTAAGTTCAGTTCTGTACAGATTGTCAGAGAGCGAACAGAGCATATTAACAGTAACGCACTAAAGATAAAGACGTAGCTGATTTTTTTGTGCGCCCATACAAGGATATTGATACCAATAAGCAGCGCCAGGAGTAGCGGTACGGCGAATACCGAGTAAATAAAAAGTAGGATATTCCATGATGGGAGTGTTTCCTTTGTGTACTCCTGGAAACCTACCAAAGAAGTTCAGAATAATACGACTGAACAATCTTGGAAGAGGTTCCTACATTGGTAGGAACCTCCAGCAATCGCAGGAAGTGCTAGTCCCAACCACGACCCAGAGCGGAAAGTGCTGGAATGGTACGTCTTCGATGATGATCCGACTCGAAGGCGGCCAATTGCTTTCTTTCTGTCTCCGTGTTCTGGGTATGGGGTCCACGTGTGAGTGGCGAGTACTTAAAACACATAAATCCCACCACGCTCGAGCGTGGAAGGAACATACCGAATCGCGCCGCGAAAAGGTGTTCCATTTCCTTGAGCATAGTGCTAACCAGAGCACCGGAGCCAAAGGCGGAAGGCTCTACCTACAAGAATTCGATGCTTGAGTGTTGCAACATCATTCACCAGCGCCGCTGCCACATACTTTTCCTTTCATGTAGGCATTCATGACAGAAATCTTGGTAATCTTCCCATATTTCCTCAATGCTTTGCGAAAGCCAGTAAGGTTGAGAATCTTGGTACAAAACACAAGGAAACCATAGGCGTGGTCCAAGAACAGCACCAGTGATAATAATCCAAGGTCAATCGCGAGTCCGACCGAGGAAATTTGAACAACGATTCGAAGGTCAAAAACAGACAACATGCAACACATGGAAAAAAGACTCACTCTGTAACTGTTTAAGATCTCGAGGCCGCTATAAATACATCACGCATATCAGCATCACGCAAGGCGTTCAACAGAAAATCAAAATAGCTGCAATGCGCGAAACCCGCCTCTCCCCAACATCGTTCCAACGCACCGGTAATGTTCAACGACAGCATGTCGGAGTTGCTTTTTCGCGCGCCGATACTCGTGAGGGTCGAGGAGACGCTTTCTTCCACCAGGCGATACACTTGGAAAGCTATTCCAAGGTTCACTCAGGAACATAGCAGCGTCATTTAGCGTTGCAGAGGATGAGGTACTACGGATTTCCGCTGCGCCACTTGCTAGGCCATTCCTCCAGGATCCAGGATGATCGACATTCAGACGCCGGTGTCCAGGTGCTTTGCTACTTAAGTTAGGTGTATCAACGAAATTGCGACGCCCTAATATCCGTGAGTCAAAATCAGAGCACTTTCGCAAAAAAATATTTACCATCACGCCCCGTGTTTCGGAACCGCTGGATCAACGACGAAAATGCAGGTGGGATAGAAATATATACTCTCTTAGCCCAGCTCTGAGCCTTTGAGTGCGCGGATGATTCCTAATGGGGTCATAGTTTAGTCGCATACATGTCTATCCACAATAAAGAGTACCGACATAGAACAATTCCCGGTGTCTTTCAAGTTCGTCGAGTTGTTTTCTTAGCAATTTGGCACGTTCATGCATCTCTTTTGCTCTCTCTGTGTAAAATGTTTCTACTTTGTCTAGCTCAGCATCAAGCATGTCGAAAAACTCGGTGTGGATGGGGGGCAGGTTGGAAAGTATTGTATGCAAAGTCGGAGGTGTGGGGGATCCTGTCAAAACCAGGGTTAAATCATGGTTAAACCTTAACGGACCGGAACAGATACCTGAACCCCTGGAAAGGGGCGGGAAACGGCGAGTTCTGGGGAGTAACAACGTTTGTGGATATGATGCGTTTGACGCTGTTCGGGTCACACGAAACGGAGGACCGGCCAAGGTCAAACCGAAGGAAGACAGCGTTATATTTCGTGAGTTCCCGAGTTCGACCGTTGTCAGTGTATTCATGGCTTACTTTCCTGGTGACTCATTCTCTGCCCCGCAGAGGGAGCTGGCCCATGGCCACTCGAGTCCGTGGTACTATTCGTTGTAGGGTCAGTTCCCGAAGCCCATACGCTTGCGATGTGCGCTGATGCTGTAGTTCCTCGATTTAAGTACACCTCTGTCATGATTGAGAACGAATGCACTTCATTTCCAGGCACATAATCGGTGTTCAAGAGTGTTCTCACCTTCGAACTCATCATATGTCTCCTCATTGTCTGGAGAGATATCGACGATATGATCGATGTCCATGTCCCCAAAGGAACTCCACGTATCGGGTCGGCGTGGAGCCTTTGCTCGTATAATTCCTAAGTGTATTTTAAGCCTGTGATAGTCTCTGTGGAACCGGAAGCAATTATATGTTTCCCCAAGGTATGAGAGCCATGTCAGGGCACGACATTCGACAAGAAGACAGTAAACTCGTTACATGTAAGCTTTTGTCCACTCGGAGGTCTATGGTTTAAAGCAGTTCAGTATGACGAGTATTCATGGATGCGGGTCGGATATACTCACCTGGGAATCTTGGAGGTATCTGCGGTGAAGCGGAGGCCACAAGGAGGCGTTTGGTCAGGAATGGCCGATGCAGTGAAGACGACTGCTGCTCACCGTGCAAACGTCATGTCTTAGTACTGAGTCCGTCCAAATCAATTAGTTGGGTGGTTGGTCCTCAACGGAACCAACAATCCCTTCATATATAACTGAGAGCCGATCGCTGGAATATGGGACGGGGACGGGAGGGATCGGAATACCTGTGCATCCTGGTCACGCTATCAGAAACACGGTAGACAGCGCAGTCAATCCAGTCACTTTGAAACTTTGAGAACGATACGATCAAACAGGCCAGCATGGATCGACCGGAATTGGCGCGTGGATTATGAAATAGGGGAATTTTCCCAAGTTCCAACAAGCGCCACTGGGCACGAGTACCATAGCACGTTTCTTGCCAGGCGTTTATCCCCGACTCCCACCGCCGGAAACGAGTTGAACCCTGGACTCGTAGGAATAACTTGCCCATGAGAATAAAAAAACCCACCGCGTTCCCTGGCCGCGGGCACGGAGGCAATAAATCCGAACATACATGACAACGTTGAACCTAGATACACATCCAATCGTTTAGATAGTGTCCGCACAATCAGAACTGGCAGTGGATACGATTTCTCGTACTGCACTGACACAATATAGTAATACACTCTAGCCAATCAGAGATCGCACGGAAAAGCCTTGAAACCTGCTTCGTCCGTTTCTCAAACACAACACGTTTGATTAGTGCAGTATTACTAGTCAATTCCTACAGATACATACATCCTCCCCTGACTAGAACACTTTTACGATTTATTGAATTTCTCTAAATTTTGATTGCAAAAAACGGTCGCGTGATATATTGTGAAACACGACGTTTGACGAAGCCACCCTATTGGTTGCGCGAAACCTAAAAATCCACCGCAGTACTACGCCTCGGGTATGAGATGCAATAAATCCGAATTGACAGGACAACGAATCTAAATGCACATTCATTTGTTTGGATAGCGTCGCCGCGAAATCAGACTGAGTAGCACCACCCAAAAGCCATGCACAAACACGACACGTCTGTTTGATTGGTTCGAACCATACTGTTCAATTCCTGCAGATACATACATCCTCTCCTGACCAGAATACTTTTGCGATTTTTTGATTTGTTCTGTTCTGTTCGCATTACAAATAACGCACGACGCGCCACATCCGTGGTCACGTGGCTATTTTGAGACAGTGGCGCCACGCTCTTAGAGCACGTTTGAGGATCATCGGAACTGTTTGGCCTCAATACCTGTCGCAGTTGTATCTGGGCCTCGTCCCCTCAGTTGATCGCATCGCCCCCCTTTCTTCTCGTCCGTCGGCCGCCGTCGCGTATGCCTGGCATTCCCATGCTATTCGTACTGTGGGCCATCTGTGGAGGCGTAGTTAGCCAAATAAATCTCAGTACTTCATCTCAGCTCTGGATCCCACATGCCGAAGCAGGACTTACAGCCTCGGTGCCCGCGGCAATGTGACACGAGGAGGTACAACAGGACACAATTTCCGTTGAGTACATGAGTAAGAGAATCAGCATAACTACTACGCAGTACAAAAGAGTGTGAAGGAAAAAAAAAGAAAAAAAAGAGCCAACATACCAGAAACAAACAAGACTGATGTGCAACTAGTACTGATCAAGTGTAACATTTGACCCGCTCGCGACGCACAAGGTTTCTGTGTGTTCAGGCCGAGAACTTGAAGTTCCCTGAGCAGCAAGCCTGCCCCATGTGGAGTGATTCAGCTGTGGTATAACGAGATACATATCCGAGTGACTTTTTCTGCTCTCAAAGGAGTCAGGACAGTACCTCTGTCCATCTCGGCCCCAACAGTAGGTCCGCTTACGCTTGCTTGATGCCAGTTCTGAGTCATCCGTTTCGTCCACTGCCATTGCTCTGCTTGTTGAATCGACTCGTGCCGCTGGTAACGGTTTTGCCGCCGGTGGTGGCGGTCAAGCTCGCTCTAGCACCCATAGATGTCCTGGAGTGGAGTTTGTTGAAGTCGACCTTGGCCGAGGAATTGACGGAGGGTCGGGACTCGGAATGTTCGTCCGGACAGGGGACGCCTTACCTTGAAAAGTATGTCCATTCAAACTCCGATAAGTACTTCCCACCCGTACACCAATGGACGGCTGCATGTGTGGATGAATGAATAAATTCCCATTTAGACAAGCCCAGGCGGTGGCACCTCGCCAGTCCAATGAAAAAGAAGAAGAAAGGCAAAAACCAAAGAGACTAAAGTAGGGAATATTTGTAGCTCGAAGGACTGGCAGCTCGAGTCACGTGGTCGTCTTTTACCTCGCTGCTGCGACTCGCCCCGTTGTGTCCACATCCTTCATCATGAGCTTTCAAGATATCGAGACTGGCCAATCTCGTCCAGCTCAGCCGAGTAGCACTACCTTCCAGTCGCGAGAAGATTCCACCTTCCTGTCCTTACAGTCCTCGTTGTCCCTTCAGGTATTCAAGATCAATGGCAATGTTCAAGGAATTTTGAAATTGGTGGACCAACTTGGCACTACGAGGGACTCTCCTTCCCTTCGCAAACAGCTGTACGTCAATCTTAATTGTCTGTCGAGGTATGCTCAATAATTACGTGGTAGTCATGACCTCACGGAAGCAACGAGAGCTATGGCTAAACGTGGGTCGGAGGACTTGAAGAAGCTTTCCGCTATACCGGCCACAAGCGTAAGTCAATGCGTGATGATAAATTTTTGCACTTCGATTCAGTTCATCCTTTAGTCCCATCAGAAGACGTCACTACAGAAGACCTCGCACGATCTCCAATTATCCCTTGTGGCATTCCAGCGAGCACAACAGCTTAGTGCAGAGAGACAGCGAACAGTAGTTGAGGGCGTGAGGCTTGCAGTAGAAGACGATCGCTCCCATCTTTCGTAAGGGATTTTGCGCAGGTTATATTGCCCGTCTAAGTTGGTCAAGTGAGACCTCCCCCACCCCACAGCAGCAACAGGCACAGCTACTTCAATCCCAGTTGTCCCCCCATGAACTTGCTTATCAAGAATCATTGATTCGGGAACGAGAAGTCGAGATCCAGGAAATTGAGACGGGTATTCACGAGCTGTCGGAAATATTCCGTGACCTTGGTACTCTGGTGAATCAACAGGGTGGCATGCTTGGTACGTCTGCCCGTTGCATTTTTATCTGGCCTTCCTGAAAACTGTGTTGAATTTCTAGATAACATCGAGTCGAACATCTATTCGATAGCCTCTGATAGTCGGGGTGCTGCTGAGGAGCTTTCTACTGCATCAGAGCATCAGCGAAAGGCTGGTCGTCGCGCTGCATGTCTGATGTTCATCATTGTGTTCGTAGTGGCCATTGTGCTTATGGCGGTGAGTCATTGCGGATTTATACTTTTTGTCGAGTTCTGAATGTGCTTGTTTACCCCCAGATATTGTTGCCATAGAAAGCACTTGTTAGTTTGCACCTTGTGGGGTATGTGGACCTGTATGTTGAAGTCATCGCCTTTCATATTCTGTTGGAGCATAGTAATGGACATTTCTAGTTTTTCTTTATTTCTAAATCCCTATTACACATTTCCACGGTACGGTTGCGGACAACTAAATCTCAAACCCAACCCGTTCTTGGAGCGGCTGGGGCAGTGTTTCTTGGCGGGTAACACTTGCCAGGACGAGTCATAGCTTGACAATGACAGTGGCGTTCGCATGGACAGAACGATTCTATCAGGTGTTGTCGTAGTTACCGCCATCAAAGCGTCAGCGTCATCCATCAATGCATAACTTTCATTGCTCACCATTTCGTGGCTTCCCACGGGCGCACCCGTAGCTCTTCAAAACTGGCGCATCTGCCACACGCGACGTCATGCATCATGCATCGTGACCGGGCTGGTTGCCAGCACCGTGCCCATGAGACACGGGTCGTACACGATCATTCATCGCGGCAGCTACCGGTATCACTGCGGGGAAGAACACGGGGCCCCGCGCCAATCCGCCATGTTTATCGTTATGGTGCTGTTATTCGTCGTAAGGTTGGGCGCGCCCGAGCGCCCGTGATGCATGACTCCTCAAGCACTGCTTCAAAGTTCAAATTTCAAAGTTCAACGTTCAACCCCTGGCCGGGAACGTTGACATTGATGCCTCATGTTAGCCATACCCCTTACGTTCCGTGGAGGGTTTTTATGGCTGGACCTGCCATGCCACAGCCACGCAAAGCGCATTTCCGTCATATATGGGTCGGTCCTGCGCCTTGCTCAGTCACTCGCATCTTAAAAGTACATCAGACTGTACCTACCCACACAACAACCCCCTCGCCTCTTCGTTGCCTATGTCTGAACCCTCGATCAACCTGCAGACCGTCCGACAGGATGTGATTGAGACGTTCGTACACCCCGAAGTCCTTTACCCTTGCAGTCGAGTTTACATTTCTTAACAATATTTAGGCGTGACACAGTCGTACGTAGCACGACTGGCGGCGTTACTTGGAACTGATAGTTCAAAGATGGTAGCTATTTCTGGATTTACAGTGCTCGTTTGGGATCACCTCATAACATTCGACGACGAAGTAGGTGGTCTTGGAAAGGTTCTGTGTTACCATACCTCAGGTTAGCTGGATTCCCACAGGTCAAACTCATATGGAACCGTGACAAGGGATTCTGTGAGCAGACATTAATTCTCTCATTCTATCATTGACACTGTCCACGCAGTGACATACCTGTTCTTAATTGTGAGTGGGAAACGGAGTGTAATACGTTGGGCATCTCATTGGCGAAGTAGAACAGGTATCTCACACCACTCGGCTTTATTGTGAATCTCGTCGGTGAGGTGTGTTCACACATAGTCCTGGGCATAACTGAGAAGCTAGTTCAGCTTTCACACTTCCCGGCTGGGGAAGAGAGGTAAGTCTGCGGCTCTTTCACGACGACATACTCACCGACCAATTGTTGTAGACGTTCGGCACTCAATTATTTATTTTGACTTGCAATTCATCACGTCCATAGTTGTCAACACTTCGTGCGATATGAAGGGGCCATGACTGTTATTGGCACGCAAGTAGCCGGGTTTATGATGTTTCTCCGGTGAGGTTGTTACTGAGGTGTACTTTACTCTTTCTTACACTGTGACGTTGAAGAGTTCGCGCTATATACAATCGAAAGAAGACAGTGGTTTGGAGTCTCATGGTATTGTTCCTCACTTGGTTTGCAGTAAATGCTTGGCTGCTCGCAAACGGGGAAGGTCCCGCCGTTCTTGCTATTCCCTGAACACCTTCTGATATAATCACAGCGGTCCTGCACACACCAAGGGTGCAATGTGTGTAGCTCTATCACTGAACAGCTGCGGCGCAACTAATTACTATCTCAATGGATCATCACCCAGCATGCACGATGATCTTTAATACCTCTCCGTCAGTTCCCCTGATGGTCCCTTAGGACATGCATTCTAACCTGGTTCTGGACTAAAAGTAGCCTCGCCTCAACTTCTGCATGGCTACCTCTCCTCTACGACACGTATATCTTTGCATTGACACTGTACAAGACAAAGCGTAGGACAGGTCACATCGTCCGGACGATGTTGTCTGACGGGATATTGTACTACAGGTGAACATCATTCCATCGTCTTGATACGTTTGCCTGAATGACTGACGCGATGGTCAACTTCTAGTGTAATCTGTATAGTAAATGTTGTTCTCACAGTCATGATTGTACGAGCAGGACCAGGTGTGAAGAACATCACGGCGCAGTAAGTGTAACCGTTTCTGAAGACTGGCGATAGCTCGAGTGTTCCTTTCACTTTCCTTATAGACTTGAATTATTGTGAGTGCATCAGAGATTATCCAATGACATTAGAGGTCGTGACTAGTGCCTGTTCTTTTCAGGCTCACGGTATGTGAGCCATGTGGACTCGTACAGTTGTACTAGATTCATACCACTTCAGGTGGCAATGGTGTCGCGTATTACACTCAATTTGAGGAAGCAAGCATCAAAAGAGATCATTGGCCCGATTCCTGACGGCCGGACACTTTCGAGGCCACGCCGAACTATGCGCGCAAGATCTGGATCAGCCAGGACGCCATGGACCCTCTCACTAACAACCATCTTGGCGTCAACTATCCCTCGGCGGGACAACATCGCTTTTCGCAACGAACCCGTCTCGTATTTTGAGCATGTACGGCTCAGTACGATTTATTCCACATCAATGACTCACGTTGGCGAGGAGGCACTGAGATTCCATCAACCTGAGGTCGAACAGGACGTTGAGGCTATGTAGTACTGCTTCCCAGAGTGGTAGAACAAGACCCGGTGTCGATGTATCATGTAATGTAGAGTATCGCTGGAGCCGGCTAAATCTGACCTTGCTGTGGTTCAAGGCTAGCGGGATCACGTGAATGGATGGTGGATATGTTTATGTTTGCGGGAGTGTTCCAAATGGGTCCGAGTGCGGTGGTTTGGTGGGTACTTTGACTCGGGCTCGTCAGCGCAGGACGCGACCTCGAAGCAGTCGCTTCCGTCCTTCCTTTGTCCGCGCCAGCTTTATAGTCCCTTCCCTCGCTCTCCTGCCTCGTTTCACATCCATAACTTCCTACCCTGCTCCGTTTTGCAATGGCGAACCCCCTGCCACACGCTATCACCCCAGGAAAGAACTCGGGTGTTTCAAAGTTGCTCAATGACTTTGTCAGTCCCCAATGCTTTTCGCCGCAGAACGCGTTGCTGACGTCTAACCTCCCAGCAACTCGGTGATTCCCTTGGCAAAGGCGCGTTCGGTCAGGTATACCGTGAGTTCTCTTGGGACCCCACATGACGAACAGGGATGGGTTGATCATGAACGTAGGTGCTCTGAATTGGGCCACTGGTGAAACGGTCGCCGTCAAGGAGATCCAACTCAGTAACATACCCAAAGGCGAGCTCGGGCAGATCATGGTACATCTTCTCCGAATTGTGGCTTCTGCCCTTTTCCTCATCTTTTCCTATAGTCGGAGATCGACTTGCTCAAGAATCTCAATGTATGGTAGCTTCTCGCATGCGTGCCTTTCCGTGGCTGATCAAATCCAGCATCCCAATATCGTTAAATACAAAGGATTTGTCAAGACACGAGAGTACTTGTACATCATCCTCGAGTATGCTTGCTACGTATCTATCCGCTCTTGATTGACCTCTTGGTAGATTTTGCGAAAATGGGTCCTTGCACAACATATGCAAACGATTTGGAAAGTTCCCCGAGAATCTCGTTGCCGTTTACATTCGTCAAGTACTCGAAGGCCTTGTATACCTCCATGACCAGGGTGTTATTCATCGGGATATCAAGGGCGCGAATATATTAACGAATAAAGACGGGTGTGTCAAGCTTGCAGATTTTGGAGTTGCCAGTTCCACCACGACCGGCGCAGTTAGCGACGATGCTGTCGTTGGCAGCCCGTACTGGAGTAGGTAATGCCTTCGTCTTATACACAACGCGTTGACATTATGTTATTGCTAGTGGCACCAGAGGTCATCGAACAATCCGGTGCAACTACGGCCTCCGATATCTGGTACGTTACAATGCTCACACGTACTTCGTTCTCTCATGCTCTTACCCCAGGAGTGTTGGTTGTGTTGTCATCGAGCTTCTAGAAG
The DNA here is from genome assembly GCA_038090635.1 of Rubroboletus satanas. NCBI lineage: Eukaryota > Fungi > Basidiomycota > Agaricomycetes > Boletales > Boletaceae > Rubroboletus > Rubroboletus satanas. The sequence goes on from JBBPNB010000025.1 coordinate 21,390, forward strand.
GCAAACCCCCGTACCATTTCCTCGATCCTATGCCAGCACTCTTCAGGATTGTACAAGATGACTGTCCTCCAATACCGGAGGGTGCCTCTCCAATTGTGAAGGACTTTCTTCTCCACTGTTTCCAGAAGGACAGCAATTTACGGATATCAGCGAAGAAGCTCTTGAGACACCCATGGATGGTGGCAGCAAAGAAGCAAATGGATTTATCTGCCGGAAAGGATGGTCATCCGGGAACTAATAGTTCCCAAACGTCGTCTGGTGCACAAAAGCGTCCTTCGAGTAATTATAACTACGATGAAGCTGTTCTTAAGGTGCAAGAATGGAACGAGGCCTTGAAATGTATTTTTTCCTCCATCTACCATGCAACCGAATAGTCTGATGATATCTAGCCCCAACACGTCCGTCAAAGCACGGTGGTCGCGCTGGCGGTGGTGATGGTCCTCCTCCATCGCCTACACGTCCACTACACAATAAAGCTAGCGTCAGCTTATTTCAACACTCTGTCCTGGGGCTGCAACAATCAATATCGGCACCAATGGCTCTCAAAGCACCGCCGCCTGCTCCGGGCAAGCCATCGGCGCCTGTAGGTCTGGTGGAGAGAATTCGAGAACCAATGGCATTCGTTCTTCAGCAACCCGAGGAGCAAACTGATAACTGGGATGATGATTTTGAGGATGGCCCATCGTTCTCAAAGTTGCAAGGTAAGTGATTCGTGTCCTTTTTCTCCTTGGCTCGTCAACTAAACTGTTCGCACGTAGCGTTGGAGAAGTCAGCCATGGAAGATGATAAACCAGAGGTCGACGATAATGCCCAAACAATACGGCCAAATCGTAGTCCAGCTGGACCAGGCACGATCCCACTAGCGAGAGCCCCTGCAGCGGATATTATTCCGATTGTGGAAGATTATTCAGACCTTGCATCGGAGGAAGACGACGTCATCTTGCAGGAAAAGGTTGCGGATTTCAAGGTTAGTTCTAACTGCCTTTGCTGGTCCACTCTCGGAGTGACATTTCATTGATTCTAGATGAAGAACTCTATACGTCGTGGTCTATTCCATCCAGATGACATCAAAACCCTCGGCATCGCACCCAGCTCTCCCGGTCCAACGTCAGCTCCGCTTCCTAGCCTTTCGCGCAAGCCCTCGCGTCCCTCACTGAGTCCTGCTGGCTCGAATGGTCCGCTACCTGGTTCACTTCGCTCGCATTCACGATCGTCATCTTTTGTTGGCTCCGGCTCGAGCGGCTCTGGATCCTTTGGACATTCGGAAGCCAAGCGAGTCGCAAGCTCGCATGAATTCGAGAAATATACAGAAGAAGACGACGAGGACTACGATGACGTGTTTGGCAAAGCCAACGGCACCAGTGAGCTGGTTTTTTTCGTCCTGTGGTATTCGAATATCCCGAGACTGACGGTTGAATCAGCCCTCGAACAGCCTATGCAAACCCTGCAGCTCAATACTCGACACTCCAACAAATCCTGGGTACGTTCACTGAAATGGGCATTGCTTCGTTTGCCAAGGTTGTTAACCATAAATTAGCTGGGAGATGACGATGACGATGATGATCCTTTCGCCGAAGTATGACATATCGTTGGGCTGTGACTTGTTTAATCTCACATCCAATCCAGATCGACGAAGGCCTCGCAGAGGATGACCTAGAAACTAATTTACAACGAGACAAACATGCTCGCCTGTGCAGCATGGTAAATCAATTGATCGACGAGCTCACGCCCTCGGCACCTGACTTCCAGCTTCGGGATGCTTGCGATCAGCTGGCAAGTACTGTATCTATGCAAGCAGCACACTCCTGTTGATCGATCATTCCACAGATTACCATCACGACGGAGAACCCAGAAATGTTGTTCCAATTAGTCTCTTCCCATGGTATGCTAGCTATTTTGGAGGTATTGGAAGGGAAATGTTCTCGGGATGTGTTGATGAAGCTCCTTCATATAATTAATCTGGTACGACATCTATATTAGGAGACGCATCCCGGCTGACCTGCGCTTTCGAAGCTCGTCACAAGCGACCTTGGTGTGTTGGAGAGTTTTTGTCTCATTGGTGGAATTCCTGTGATGATGGGTAAGTTCCACGACCAACCTTTCGATATCTCCAACTTACGATGAACAGGTTTCACTTCCAAGAAGTATCCCTCCGAGTGCAGAACTGAAGCATCGAATTTCATCCGGTTGCTCTGCCATACATCAGCATTGACCCTTCAGATGTTCATTTCGTGAGTACCTCTGGTCTTTTATGACCATTTATTTCACCGTATACAGATGTCGTGGACTCAAAGTCCTTGTCGACCTCCTTGACGAAGACTACACGGAGCAAAGCGAACTTCTCGTGGACGCTCTCAATGGCATCGGGAGTGTCTTTGAGCTACAAAGCCCGACGACCAAAAACGATTTTTGCCGTATGTTTATCAGGGAAGGGCTCCTGGATCCCCTATCCTCAGCGTTGTTAAACGTGATGACCAACCAAAGCGAGACCGCTGTTGAGATGAAGCACAAGATCATTCAGATCCTGTTGGTGTTTTCGCAGGTGACACAGAGCGATATACATGTGCGAAATGCAATGGGAACAAGGAAGATTATCCGCCGTAAGCCCCAAACGTCTTGGCCCCATGGGAAGCTGAGATATGATATATAGGGTTGATGCGTGCTTGCGAATTACTTGAGGGAGATTGTCTGGTTCAGATGCTCAAAGCAGTGAAGCACCTTTCGATGAACCCAAATCTACTCGAAGTACTCCAGAACGCCAACGCCATCGAGATTCTCATTAAGCTCTTGGATGAGGATCGAGCTGGTCCACATGGCACAGTAGGTCCTTCTTCTGACGTGAGGGTCCCCTACCTTATTCTGTCCCCCCAGGAAGTATCCAACCACATCTTCCAAACATGCTACAACCTCTGTCGATTGAACAAATTACGGCAAGAAGAAGCTGCTCAAGCAGGCATCATCCCATGCCTCAAGCGCGTCATCGAGACCAGCTCGCCTTTGAAACAATTTGCCCTTCCTATTCTCTGTGATCTTGCAAGCGCAGGAAAGAGTTGTCGGAACTTGCTTTGGCAACATAACGGTCTGAGCCTGTACCTGAAGCTCTTGGAAGACCCATACTTCCAAGTTAGCGCATTAGAAGCCATCCTGTCGTGGTCTGTTTGCTTCGTGGGTCACCTGGGCAATGGTTGATCACTGTCGCAGGCTACAAGATGAGACTGCCAAGATTGAGGATCAACTCGTCAAATCGGAATCACTAGACGCTTTGCTCAGGTGTTTTGTCTCCGCCAAGGCCAACTCGTTCGAAAACCTGCTCGACCCGCTTCTCAAGATCTGCCGCATCTCCAATCCCCTCACTATCGGCCTCGCCAAAGCATCCTTCTTCAAACGCATCATCGACAAACTGTCGCACAGTCGTGCTGTCGTCCGACTTAACTTGTTGCGTATCTTGAGGACGGTCTGCGACGTACATCCGAACCGCGCGATCTTGGTAGAGAGATACGGTTTGCACGAAATCGTGACCAAGTTGAGCAAGGAAGATGGCGCTGTCCTCGTTCGGGAGCTGGCGAGGGAAATCCTGCCTGCCCTTGCGCCCGCGCTGAAGCCAGCCCCGGGCAAGTTCGGGTTGAAAGGACAGGATACGCCCAAGAACAGCTCGATCATTGCTCCTAAGAAGGCGCGGAGGACTGCCTCTGAAACGTCGGCGTTGCTTAACTCGTCGGGTACTCCACTGGGGCATGGTATTGGCGCCACGACACGGTTGGGGATCGAGCGGTCACATTCATCATCCCGGCATCGACTCGGTGACATAGCATGGTTGCCCGGAGGGGCCAGCGCTCGTCGGTGAAATTTTGAATAGTCAGCAGAATGTTGTATGTATATTTGACCATGTTTGCTTTCCATTTCACTCGTTATCGTCGTTAGCTCTGTCTATTCAACATCTACACAGTAGCTCAGTACTCTCATTGCACATATAGTAGAGGTCTATTGCTAATTATCAATACCACGTAGCAAATCAAATAGCGAATGAACGATGCAACGGGAGATGTGTCTACTTGCGCGAGAAAGGAATCTGGAAACCCGAGACAAGAGCTCTTGCCTTGTTCTGGGCACCCTGGCCTTCGGCATTGGTGATGAAATGTATGTGCATGCCATGAGTTTTGGGGTAAGCCTCCAGGTTGACCTCAATCTGGGGGAACAGGCCGAGTGCCTCTGGGGGAAGACCAAATGAGACGACACCGGCGACGCCGCTGGGAGTCTGCATGTTGCTGGAGGAGGGGGGCAAAATGATACCAGGGAACTCGCGCAAGCGAGGTAATACGAACTCTGAGAGGGTGGCGATGAAGTTGTACATCTGTGGGCCCTTGAGCTCCACCTTGACGCCGAGGGGAAGACCCGGGCGCACCCAGCCGCTGACGGATTTCTTTCCCTTGACGATCTGCACGCCCGCAGAAGAGTGGCGCCCCCCACCCTGGTTGGTCTCGCCTGAGATGGCTCTAAAGGAGGCAATTGCGTTGAGAAGAACGCTGCGGTTGGAGATGGCGTCTTTCATCATGGTGTGGAGGACAATTCTGTCGAGTTTGACGACATTTTCTGCGGTGGTGGGCGGGGCGTGTTTCTTTCCGAGACGGTCACCGCCGACGGGGGTGTTGATACGGTTTTTGGAGTAGGGGTCGTTAGGGTCGAATCTGAGGCGGACTTCGCGGGGTGGTGGACGGGGACCAGACTCGTGGACATAGGTCATGTACATGAGGTTGTCCTGGAGGGTGGTGTAGTAGTGATCGCGGAGACGACATGGGGCGGTATCGTGCACGGTGATGTCGACGTGGGGTATGGGGAGACCCCGTTCGTCGTTGCGCAGGGCATGGCGTATTCTGGGTGGTTTGCGGAATATGCGCGCAGCGGACATGGCGCGGAGGGAAGGAGGAAGGAGGAAATAGACTTTTGAGTGCGTTGTATATAAATAAATAAATAATTCAAGTAATTAAGGTGGAGGCTGACGCCGACGGGGGACAGGGTGCGGTAGACGGTTGTCGTGTTTTTTCTTTACAATAATCTACGCATTTTGCTTGAATCGCCCCGTTCTCGTTCTCTTTGTTTTGTTTCATGGCCTTGACCGCGACGGCCCAGTCTGCGCTGCCAACATGGGATGAGACTATCGTGCCAGCCCTGCGCAAAAGTACGTACATCCAAATTTCTCTTTTCCTCCTTTGTCCTCAATCCATCCCCAGGACTCGAAAGCGAGAGCCGGGTCCTCGCCAAACGCATGTCTGTCGCGTCCGTGTCTTCCGTAGACGACTCCCAGAGGTCTTCCGCTCCTTCCCACTCCCGTCGCTCTTCCCGGGACATCCCCCAAACTCCTCGCCATCTCCCAGAACCGAGGAAATCCAGCGCGATACCCAGGCCGAGTCTACAGTATTCCAGGACTTCAAACGATGCTCGCTCAGATGCCTCTTCGTCCTATACCCGCGTTAACGGCGCGTCCTCTTCCCCTTCCTTTCCCCCCAAGCGTGCCCGTACTTACTCCCAGCCCCCTTCTCCAAACGGCTTTACCAACAACAACCCTCTTCCCACCCCAGAGTCTTCTCGCCCCACTTCCCCCCGCACCTCTGACGTGAAACCAACTCGCATACCGATCGCTGCCCGCACAAGAACAACAAGCACTTCCAGCCATGCTCACAGTATTGCTCAGAGAGCCGAGAGCCGCAATGGTACCAACCATCGTCCATATCAACCGCCCACCCCCGACACTTCTCAAGATCATTGGGTCGTCAAGACAAGCGATCCTCCGCAGCCGGCAACACCTCCCATGGCTTCCATACGGCATCAAGCTTCCAGCATCATGAACGAACCCGCTCCCTTCGTCACGTCTTCGATTACCTCTTCAATACGTTCGCGAATTCAAGAACCCGTATATCCCAACCCTAGACCTTCGAACGATTCCGAGGAACGCCCGTTTGAGCACTGGTATAGAGGCGATGTGCACAGAAATGGTGGTGTCGGGGAGCTCCGAGTGGCGAAGCATGTGGAGATGATGCAGATAGCCAACTACGGACACAACATCCGAAAAGCTGTCCGTGGGCAAACACGAGACTTGTCTAGTCCGATGGACTCTACTCGGGGGCGGAAGAGGGCGGATAGCGTTGGTACCGGCACGCACGAAAGTCTCTACCTTGATGATGAGCGGACAAAGGGCGTAGGTATGGTCCTCGACGAGAGCCCGTTGACCGACATCGAAACTGACGCCGAAACCGATCCCGAGACATTCTATGATGCATATGCTGGTGTTGACACAGAAGTGGATGCAGATAGCACGATCCAAACACGTTTCAACGCTTCTACGCCGGGCCTTCCACTTGCTGCGGTCTCCTCTAGCCGTAGTCAAACACCTACGAATGCCTATCCAGTTCTGGATGTCAACACCACGCCAAAGCATGCAACCAGCCCTCAGTCTGCTGGTAACCCCTTGCGATCTAGTACGCCATCAGCTCCTCTGAGGACGAGCGCAGAGAGCACCGTGCCAACTCCACCCACCTCAAGGCCACGCGCACGGACCGTATCACGCACGACTTCCCCGACATCCCAGTTATCCGATCAGTCGCACACAAAGCGCCGTGCTAAAAGCCCTGCTGCATCTTCGCCCGCCTCCACTCCGAAGAAGGTAAAGATAAAGGCCAAGACACCGCCCCCAACGTCACGTAGGGAGGACCCGCGGAGTTCTGTAGCAACGTATCCGACACCGGAAGGTGATGTGGTGGACGCTATACCAACGTGGACGCAACCCGTACAAAAGTCGGGCAACTGGGACGAGGCAAGTGACAGCTTTTATCAGCCTCGTTTGCACTCACCACCGCCCTAACCACAGGTGGTGCTTCCTGTCGTGGCACGTAAAAGGGGATTGGATGGTCAATACGAGCAAGCAGATGGTAGCCCGAAACCGAGGTCACCAGAAGCTCCACCGGTAAAACCTGTGCGCACGGTTCATGCGTCTTGATAAGCTCAACGTGGCAGTGTGCCCTTATTGACGGATTTTCTATACAGGCACCTGGTACATTTGGGTATGACTATACGAAATATCGGCCTCCACGTCTTGGTGAGGAGATACGGATGGACGAGCTTGGTTGGCTTCCAGAACATTCGATTCCTGAGGAAGACGCGGTTCCACCACATCCCGAGACATCTCCGAAACTGATATTACACCCCCTCAGAGTCAAACCGGAAGAACCCATCCGGCAAGATCCTCGGCAAATTGTCCCAAAGGCTCCTGAATCTCCCGCACCCTTCTCGCGATACCGTGTCGATCATCAAGTACCTACCATCAACGTCACGCGCCCATCTTCAGAATTTGCCGAGCAACGACACGAACAAGAAGTCGAGGACGTCAATGCAGGATGCTGCAAATGCGTCATTATGTGATTTCGTTGCTATATTGGGTATTTGGGTGTCCCTGCTGTTCCTTTAAAATTTGCTTGTTCATTGTGCATTAGTCTCCATGCCTTCAGCATTTCCCGTCACACTTTTTTCCTTCACCCAAATTTTCTTACCCGACTATTATCTGTTCTTGAAACGACCGACCACCGTCTTGCCGTTCCTCCTCAAGGCGTCCCTGCTGCGACTTCTTTGTGATGAAGATTTCCATTTATTCATTCATCACGGTCTACCTTTTTTTCATACATACTATGACGGAGTGGAAAGCCCTTCGTTCATCCTTGACTTCACACCTAGCTATCTCACCGGACTTCTTCATCCGCCGCAGTCGTGTTGCGTTGCTCCTTTCACACACACACTTCAAGGTCCCCCACACTCATTAGTTAACCGCTTGTAGTATGGAATCGCTCATCTTTCATTTTCTCCTCGAGCTTACTTTATTGCTGCAGTAGTTTTCCAAGAGTGTTTCAACGAATTCCAATCGCATATTCACACGTCCAAGTGATATCCTTGCATTGCGCTAACGCTAAATACTGCAACGCTTTACATGTATGTATAAGACTCCTATCACCATCAGCAAGAGTAAGGTGTAACGTTGAATGTTCTGCTCGCATGCAGATACCCTCGAGGGTCTGACCGTACTTGGTCAATGGTGTAGGCTACGTCGACGCGGTATGTACCATCTACGTCACTCAATTCCACCCTGGTGAGGTTTGTGAACTCCTCGAGAACGCGTTCGTTCCTTGTCCACTCGACAGTGTAGCTCTCCACGTTCTCGATAGGTTCCTCCCTCAACTGGGCTAGTTTCACGAGATCGACTTCGACCACATGGCTGCTTGGCCCTGAACATGTCACGCGGAGATCCTCTATGAGATCGACACGTTTGAGAAGCGAAAGCCAGAGCCCTTCTAAGCAGACGTTACAAAAGTTGGGCTTGACGACGCTGCGCATGAGGCAGTCGTCGTTCGTGGGGCGATAGGACGTTCTGTTGTCGAGGTCGTATCTGCTGACACGCGAATGACATCAGAAACGGTTTTGCACTGAGCTCAGAGGGTGAAAAAAAAAAAGATGGAAAGGTGCGCACGTGGGGAAGAGACTATAATAGCCTTGAGTTGCGTTGAACCTGGACGAGTCAGCCAAACGTTGGGGTTGAAATATCAAGGGGCACGCGCTCACTCTTCGAGAGACCCATATTCAAGGACCTCGACACTACAGAGTTGTGCCTGACCTTGGATGTCTCTGTTTCGGAGCGAGAACTCGACTACGTGCTCGCCCTCGCCAAGCGTGTGCTCGAAGGGGACGTCGTAATGCCATCGGTCTATGCCGATCTCGTGTCGAGGTGTCCACCCGAGATCGACACCGTCCAGGTATACCACAAGGTCATCTGCGTGAGGTATCCCAGACAGTGAGAACTTGACGAGGTAGCGAGCGTACGTCCCAGACGACAAGAACGCAACCGACCATGGCTTCTCAACGTCCAGAAGTGTCCACGGGTACGCTTGCATCGGCATCACGGACTGTTCCACGCGCGTGTGGTCTGTATGCGTCAACCAGTGCGCCCACGTCACATCTTGGGGATCATGTATAGCATTGACCCCGAAATAAGCAAAGCCACCGTCATACTCTTCGCCAACTTCGATAATGGAATGTCCGATTTCATGGCGGAGCACGAGGGCGCCATTTGCCAGTGAGGCAGTTGTTGTACTTGGGATTACGCCAAGTCAATGTTGTTTCAAATGCCAGTGTCAGCAGTGCCTTACGTGTATTCCCCTCCAAGACCTGAGAAGGGAATGAACGTGCGCACGTGTCCTAATGTCGACAGACATCGTACGTACCACCGTATAACGGATCATTTGCTGTGCATATAACGTTTTCAGTTTATCAAAATGATAGCACCGAACAGCAAAAACCCAACCAAGCAAAATCGCGTAATTACACTTGTCACCAAGAGACGCGCAAGCGGCCAGGGCCACATCAGAGTTGTTGGCATACAAGCCTCTCAATTCCGTTCCGTCTCTGTACAGCCCAAACGGCGTGCTGCGGAAAGAGGGCTTAGCGAGGCTCGGATGTGCATTATTTACCCTCACTCCTTGGCTTTCCCACCGACGCCAATGCCACTCTGTCACCGGACGTTATTAGTAAGAATATGGTTTCATGCACGAGCTCTAGAGACCTCTTTGCTGGGAGTAAAAACAGCCCAGAAATTGAGCAAGGGTTTGACAGTGAAAAACGTCTGATTCGTCGATATATCACGTGCAAGTCGAGAGGCATCGTCCAAGAATTTTCGTCGTTCCCCGGCGGTGTCTGGGAAGTGTCAACTCCCCACAAAAGCTACAGTGAATAGATTCACGTACAACCATCAGCAAAGAATGCAAGGTCGACGCGGTTTTCCGCGGGCCCAGAGGTGATCAAAGGTACGAGTTCCAATGGTGGTAAGTCGACATCCAAAATGTGAGCGCTGGAGGTATCATCCCGCGAAAAAGGAACTTGGGTTGAAGGACCAAGGCCAAGAAGCGAGGCTGAGAGGTCGTTTGAACATTGCAGCTGGGCTTGCGCTACCAGGGAGTGCACGTCGTGAGAGAGAGCCCGAAACACTTTCCGGGTTGCGCCGGGATGGGGAACGAGAACTGGGGTCACCTCCTTGATGACGTTCTGGTTGTTCAGATCTTTGCTTATCTGTGCCAACCGAAAGGAAACGAGTTCGCAGAGACCGTCGAGAGGGTCTGCTCGTAGGACAAGTTCCCAAGGTCGCGTGTGAGCGCCATTCGCAGCAACGCTACCAAGTACAGTGAATGCCGAAGCGATGGACAAGTATTTCATGATGTGGTCAAGCCGAAGCAGGGATGGCAAGTTTGCGGACAAAGGCGGCCGACTTGACCAGAAAACAGCGTGGCAACCGACTTGGCTGCCGATGCGAGCCCAGGCAGTACTGAGTACAGAATGCACTGGAACATCAAACTCGGCGTACTGATTCACATACAACTATTCACAGACCAGACACAGATATCAATCGAGGCCCTGGTGGGGATGGGATGAACACTACACTTGCCATTTATGGAGCCGGAACTCGCCCTCCCGGTTAACTCAGGCCGCCGGCGATGGCCACAATCCTCTTGGAAGACTGCCACGACCATGGTGGACAGGACATCCACCAAACTTGATATACCCCACCTTTCAGGGAAGCTCACCCTTGTCGGTATTTTAGAGCAGCTGGAACCGCAACAACCAACAAATGGAAGAAAGATCGCCCTGGTGGGTCTCCTCCCTAGAACCCTCCATACCCATGTTACTAAGGATCACACGCAGATCCTGCATGGAACGATGGGGTGAGCTACGACGAGTATATCTTTCTATGGATTTTGTTGATATTTCTCTCAGACATAAAGATTACCTGTTTCAGAAGCGACTCGCATTGAGGCTGCCCTTTGATTCTTTCAGGCTTGACTTTCGGTGCGGGGCTAATGTTATGCGATCTTTACCGGGTCACTGGACTCAAGTCCTGCAGGGGAAATCACGAAAGTGGTGGCCAGTGGAGACAAGGTGGCCTTGCTGACGATGTAGAGGACCTTGTGACAGTCGTCGCTTACCTCCGCTCCACCTATGGTTATGAAGTTGACATGGTCGTCGGTCATTCTCGCGGCTCCGTTGTTGGTATGCATTGGCTGTGCACGTCCGAAGAAGGGAAGCGTGTACGCGCCCTAGTCAACGTGTCAGGACGTTACCGAATGCATGTGAGTTTTGCAGCCCCTTTTCTCCACACGACCTGAAATGGTTTTAATCCAGCGAATATATGGTGATTGTGCCAGAGTCTAAGAATTTGCGAGATGTTCACAACCTATAGACGGTGCCGAAGCCTACAAGGAAGAATTCGCGACCAAAGGATATTACGACTGGAACGTGGTGGTCGCACGCAAAGCAGTTGTGCAAAAGATATACCCTCACGACTTGGAGGAATTCTCGCGTTGGAACTCGGGCATTGTCTGGGACAAATTTCCAGCGTCCATCGATGTCCTTACCATACACGGTCTCGCTGATAGAACGGTCCCCGTGTGAGTAACTCCTAGATCTGTGAGGAGAAAACGCTTACATTGATCTGTAGTTACGACGCAATCATCTACGCACGCATATTTGGAGCCAGAGCACCTGGGACGCATAATCTACATCTTGTTGAGGACGCCGACCATAACTTGACTGGGGTGGGAGCTCTGGCACGGTCCGCGGTATCATGGGATTAACCCGCTTTATTTAGCGTCAGGACGAGATCGTTGACTGCATCCTCGAGTGGTGGGAAGCAAAATGTTCCGGATCTTTGATCACAGGGGTCTTCGGAACAGGAATTCGGGGCAAATTATAGGTTTGAGTCACTTCTGGGAAACTTGTGGCGTTATATCATTCAATTGGGGTCGCTGGGAAGAGAAACGTGCGTGTTTTTGGGAGTAGATCTGTGTGGATGTAATGAAGTTGTTCCTCGGACAGGCTGACCAAAGGCGGGTCGACGACGGACACTTGGTGACGATCTAGTTGATGGTCAAACATGTCTATTTTAGTGTTTCTATGAACCGGTGAATATTCCCTAGTTACTCGGACCATCTACCGCGCAGACAGTGCTTTGAACGGCTGGTAGTTTTGAACATCGCACGGACCCGGACAGAAGGCTCACGGGTTGGCAGACCCGACGATTCGCAACTGGTCGCTTCGGTCTCGGAGAATCCTAAACGAGATTGATGAAATGGGCAGATGATAGTGTAAGTGGGTGGCTACAAAAGAGACGGGTACTAAATGCAGTATAATATGATGGTGCAGTAATAAACAAAGCAAGCGATGGAAACGATGACACGGATTACGAGAGCCCTTCCTTCCTGTGATTAGCTGTTCCTCATTAACGACAAGCGTCCCCACGTGAACGGATAAGATCACCTCGATACGAGGCCGACACGGGGTGGAGAGATGTGATTACGATGTGAGACTGGGTGTAGGTCAAAGTGATGGTGATGATGCAGGCGCGTGACGTGGAGGGCGTCGACGTCGATCGCTGCATTGTGGGGTTGCTAGAAGAAGACGGGAGCCACAGAGCTCGCGCCGGCGCTGACCGTGGTGCGCGGGGGTCCATATTTGGACGACTGGGGATAGGAGTGACCTCTGTGGTCGAGAGTGGACTGTGACTGAGCATGGTGGGTGCTCTGAGTGGACTTTGGCTGGCCCTGGTGATAAGACGGAGGGTTGCTGTGTTGGCTGCTCATGGTGAAGGAAGGTGGGGAGTTGTGACCCGGGTAGGGGTGGGGGTTTAAATATCCGGACGACATCGCCTCGCGTACTGCACTGGGGAGCTGACGGAAGCTGAATCAAGAAAGATGGCGAGCCATGCCGGAACCGACACAGGACCGATACGGAGGTCATTGCAACAAGTCACTCACACGGAACGCTCGTTGGCCTTGAGAAGATCATCCTGACTGACGCTGCACAGCTAGAACTTGGCAGGGTTCCTGCCACAAGATCCGCTGGATCGCTACAGGCATGAATACACGCCACACCCACTGCCACAGCCCCACATCCTAGTCATATTCGCCTCCTGCTGCAAGCAATCAAGTACCCGATGGCTCCCGTGCCTACGGTCTTCTACTTCTTCACCGTCTCTCCAGTCCTTTCCAATCGGAGGTTTGGGTCCTTGCACTGTCTGTCATTGGCTGGCGTTAAGGAGCAACGTCAGCCCCAGTCACGACGTGTCATATCCCCGAGCACTCTGACAGTCATACCAAGTACATACGATCCTCTCCGTTCTCGACGCAAACAAGCTCAAACCATACCCACGATGAAGCCTCCTCCCCGTTGATACTCTTACAGAATCTCCGTCGATTGCCTAGGAAACTGTCGCAACGATCTTCCCTCTGTGGAAGCTCAACTTGGGGGGTCCTTCTATACCTCAAGCAAGATCCACTCACATATTCTTGTTCTCGGCCATCTCGCGGTGCGCTTGTTGAATCTCGTTCAAAGGGTACACCTGAGCAATCGAGTTGAACCAGTCCGTGGCCGACGGGTCAGATCAGAAGCTACCAAAAAAAAACACAAACCTTGTGGAGATAGATTCGTATCGGCCCGTTGCCTTCCTCTCCCGTCATCCGATCGACTATCGCCCCAACACTGGCACGTCCATCTTGTCGATAGTATGTCCCCTCAGCGTGACGGTGTCGACATACCTGCTGATCAGTTCCGTCTGATACTCCAAACTCCGAGACCGCAACGTGGATCCCTGGATCTTGAGCCGCTTATACAGGATCGGCCGGAGATTGACCGAAGGAACCTCGCCTCCTATGGACGGGCATTCTTTTAATAAGAGTTTCGCGGATGGCAGGCATCCTTACCACTCAAGAATGAAAGGAGGGTCATCCTTCCGTCAATCGCCAGAGAATCAATGTTCTTTTCCCAATGTGTACGTCCGACGAAATCGATTATCACATCGACACCCTTGCCGTTGGTCGTTTTCTTCACCACTTCTGCGAAATCCTCGCTGGTATAGTTCACGGCATGCGTCGCCCCATTCGGGATCGAAAGGAGCCAATCCAGCTTGTCCCTGGTTGACGCCGTCGCTGTAACGGTGTTCCTGTGTGTCAATTAGGGGATCAAATCACTTAATATCTCTACAAAATTTAATATGCTGAAACAGCATCAAGAGCACTCACGCGCCAAGAACGCGTGCAATCTGGATTGCCGCGACCCCTACACCGGAAGCACCAGCATGAACAAGAACGTTATCACCTGTCTTTACTTCGCCATATTTGACGAGTGCTTGATAGGCTGGACACAGATCGAGGAGTATGATCAGGCCCCTTGATGCCCATGTATGTGCCGTCAACCGGGCGGGGAATCGCCGTGCGTACCTGTAATGTAGTTTTCGGGAATGCTCGCTGCCTCCACCCAAGACAGGTGGGCGGGTTTCTTGAAAAGTAGACCTTGATCACATGCTACGTACTCGGCGTATGCTCCCTAGCGAAGAGATCATGAGACCGTTTTGCCATGGATGTCAGAGCCTAGAATCATACACCCCCGACTAGGCCATACACCTCGTCACCCAAAGACCATTTTGTAACACCGGGTCCAAGTTCGTGCACAATACCGGAAAATTCGACGCCAAGAATGTGGGATGCGCCTGGAGGCGGAGGATACATGCCCTCGCGCTGGGTCAGATCCATGCGATTCAGGCCGAACGCAGCGATCTGAGGGCGCCGCGGTCACGTATCACGGCATTAAGTGGGCAGATGTCATGATGGAAAGGGGTACTTATTACTTTGACCAACACTTCTCCCTCCCCTGGAAGTGGCCGCTCGATATCTCCGATATACAGGTTCTCGATGGGACCTTTTTCGTTCTTGATCAACACAGCGCGCATCGTAGAGAAGATATCCGCCACAAGTCGCAGGGCCCGGCACCTGATGAGCCAAATGTGGTTGTTGGACGTGGGACACAAATTTTGTAGCACCAAATACCCTACATAAATACACTGCTCCGGTTCGGCGCTAAACGAACGAGAAACGGGTTCACAAGAATATCGACGTTCGATGAGGCAGGAGGAAAGAAATCCGTGTATGCTGTTCATGGGACACGCATTTCTCGGTGGGAGAGCCAGCCTATCCCATGAAAAAAGCTCAATTCCCTGCATCATGGGATCCCAGAGATACCGCCTAAACGACATTGTTCCTCACCTGCGTCGGGAATCGTGTACAGAGTTGGTAACCGCATGTTCTATATGCATGATCCTATCACGTCAAATACGTTCGCTCGTCGTCGAAGAGCGACCAACTACCCACGGCGAGCATGTTGTTCTGGGCAACAGCACAGCCGTCGTGTTCCGTCGGGACCTGCGCTCAGTCAGCCCCACAACGTGTCCCGGCACGACGGAGGAAGCCCGTCCTACGCAACAGGTGCTGGAGCTTGGCGCTGCCCACGATGTACAGCATGGCAAGAGTGGCTAAACTGGGAACAAGGACTTTAATTCTGGCTCGGGAATGACGAGCCCAATCTGGTACCCTCAAGGCAAGGACGTCAGTCTGGCCCTCAGGCTGGCAATCATCTCCGAACAGAGCGCAACAGTTAGTTTTTAATAGTCGGACAGTCCGAGGATATCGATGAACGTTTCAACGTTCACCCCGCGATTGTTTGTTGGTGATAGAAGTGAGAGGATCTAGAGGACAGTTTCAAAAAGTGGCGGAGGAGGATATCCTATCTGACTAAGCAGATGACCAAGGCTATGTTCTCACCGGTACACTCCTTCTCAACCATCGTTCTGTCGGCAGACTACGGAACTCAGTCCTTCGCCCTTCTCTGCGACATTACAGTCATCCCCCTTGAATCGCAGGCGATTTTGGCCGATGCGAGTTGTGAAGGAAGCCGCATTGCCGCTCTCTGGCAAGCAGTTCAAGGTTGAAGATGTTCAGGAAGTTTATGTCGAGCAAAGGGAAAAGTAAGCCATGTTCTCTCCAAGTAACTCACATATTGGCTTCATCTACTATCGTTTTAGCTTGCTTGGCGCAATAGGTGCAACCAAGTCCATTTTGGCGGGCTTACGGGACTTCAATAAGAATGACTGGGTCGTCCGATATCCCACACTCCAAGAGCAGCCTAGCGATGCATCTGTCGCGCCATCAACACCAAAGCCTCGCCGCTCCATTCGCCGCTCTCTGAGCTTTGCCGACGATCCATCCAATCAGACCGAAATCGTCTACACTCCCTCCCGACAAGGCTCTACTGGTGCGGTAACTTTGGCGTCGATCGCCGATGCCCGGGAACACCCTAGCGACCTCGCCGATGAAGATGCAGCGGACTCGGCGGACAAAGAAACTTTTTCTGACAAAACCGGCGACTTCACCATCCTCCGACTTGATCTCAAACTTGGTCCCCACGGTTCTTCGGCTTCCCCCGCTGCCCTCGTCTCCCAGTTGGAGAAGGGGTCAATTGCCAGCCTCCTGGATGAGCGTATATCCGCCGCTCTCCAACACATGGACAAACTTCGACTTCGTATCGAGGATACGTCATCCAAGGTGTTGGTGACAGGAGACCTCAACTCTGGCAAATCCACTTTCGTGAACGCCTTACTCCGACGGGAGTTAATGCCCGTTGATCAGCAGCCCTGTACAACCGCCTTCTGTGAGGTCCATGATGCAGCCGAAAACAACGGGGTCGAGGAGGTTCACGTCCTCAAGGACGACGTACAATACTCTATCGCTGATGAATCAACCTTCTCACGCGTCTCTCTTACTGACCTGGAGAGCATTGTGACGGACAACGAAAGTGATCAGCCGAGGCTGAAGGTCTATTTGGCGGACAGCAGAGCTACATCGGAGTCGCTCCTCAATAATGGGGTTGTCGACATCTCTCTTATAGACGCACCTGGCCTTAACCGGGACAGCCTCAAGACCACAGCAGTTTTCACTCGACAGGAAGAAATTGATGTCGTCGTCTTCGTCATCTCAGCTGAAAACCACTTCACTCTGTCTGCGAAAGAATTCCTTTGGAATGCCAGCAATGAGAAAGCATACATTTTCATCGTGGTCAACAAATTCGACCAGATCAAGAACAAGGACAAGTGCAAACGGCTCGTTCTCGAGCAAATCAAGGAGTTTAGTCCTTCCACGCATGAGAATGCGCAGGACCTTGTTCACTTTGTCGACTCCGCTGCGGCGCTTCGTCCCTACACTGCCAACCCCGCATTTGACGACCTCGAGTCATCCTTGCGCTCATTCGTCCTCGTCAAGCGGACCCAGTCGAAACTTCACCCTGTTTCGACGTACCTCTTTAAACTCCTGACCGACATCGACCTTCTTGTCGGCGCAAATGCCATCGTTGCCCAGATGGACATCGATCGCGCCAAGGGCGACTTGGAGAGGGCGATGCCGGTGTTTGAGAGGATGAAGAGCGAAAGAGAGAGTTTGGAGGATGCTCTTGAAGCTGTTGAAGAAAACGGAGCGTCTACTACCGCAAATAGGACCAAGACTATCCTGTCTGGTGCACTTGAACGCATCGGTCGTGGCCAACCTGGCGTCGACCTTGCTACCAGCCTTCCGCACTTCCCGGGTTTCCTTGGCATATGGGACTACGCCCGTGACGTACGCAAGGCTTTACTCGCGAGCTTAGATGCCGCAGTCAAGTTCGCAGAGAACGAGGCGCGCCTTACCACCACGGTCGGTGTTAAGAAGATAGGACTGCTTGGGGATCAATTCCTCCCAGAGGGTGTAGAGCGATCACGTCGCGTCTTCATGCCGGAGGCCATGTTCAGCGTTCGACCGGGTAAACAAGGCTCCGCACGCCGTCGCCCCTCCCCAACAGCCAGCGCTGTTGTTGCAGGTGGTGTATACAATCTTGGAATAGGTCTGTCACAACGCTCCGACATGTTGGACACGTCCATCCTTGATTTGTTCGACTTTAACCATCATCTGTGGATGCACTTTGGAGACGGAAAGACGGACGAAGAAGACGCTGAGGAGAAGAATGCAACGGCTCTTAGCATTCTCTCGGTGGGTGTAGGTGCTTTGACGATGGTTGGAGGCAAGGCGATCGGTATCCGCGGCTTCATCGATGGTGCTGTCCGCATCTCGGAGTTGTTCGCGGACGAGTCAGCAAGGAGATGGGCGGCACCCGTCATTGGCGCGGTGGTGGTGGGTGCTACGGCATACTTTATACTGGAACTTCCGAGCTCGATACCCAAGACTATCGGCCGCCGGATTCGGGCCTCGCTTGTCAAAGTTGAGGATGGCACTACTGAACAAGAGCTATTCGTCAATGCGCATGCAGGACGCGTGAGCCGCGAAACGCGCAAGGTGCTACGATACGCGTCTTGGGATCTTCGGGAGCGCTTCAGGACCGCGATGGAGGACAGAGGGAAGGAGGTTCAGAACGCAGAGGCACTTGAGAAGAAGGCAAGGAAGGCACTCGACTACTTCCATGGCGTTGAAAGAGAGACGGCTGTCGTTCGCGACGACGCTGGTCTGGCTACGGCATTGTAAGCCCAACCGTGAAGAGTTTTGTAGGAATATTTCCTGTGCAAGCATTGTCCGCCAGGGAACGCCCAGCATGTTCCCCTCTCGCTATGGTTTCTTTTTGTCGTTATGCTACCTCCACCCGGTGTTCCGAGCGTGTGCCACTTTCATTAATTTACTTATGCCTGTTCAGTATGTTTACGACCCAGTCTCGTACTTGTTGTGCAGAGACGATGGTGCGGCTTAATTTCGTGCGGAATTATAGACTACATCCGAGCGAACCTGATGCTGCGTTTTCATGTTGAGAAGGGCAAGCGGACGCTGCGGGGGTTTCACTGGCATCTTGCGGTGCACAACATGCATGGAACAACAACACCGTCGGCCGCCAATGTTCAGTCAACGAAATTCCGTGATTGTACCTGAGCACGGACTGCGTAGGATCAGACATTCTCACAGGTTGTCTGGTGGAGCGCTGTCTAGTGGAGCAATCCCCGAACCTATTATTATTCTTTTCTGATTACTCCATCTCCATTGAGAACGCACAGGACAAGTATATATGGATCACCGACGACTGCGACGGGCATTGAACGCACCCATCTTGCTCCGTCATCCAGCCCTTGCGTGGTTCGAGAATGCCCATCCCACCGGTGACTAGTTGGCTCTATCCATTCGTGGTTGCTCTCGCCACTTTACCGTATGCATCTGCAACTCAGTATTCGCTGGCAAAAGAATACTACGGATCGAGTTTCTTTGACGCATGGACGTTCTACAATAATTGTGCGTCGATTCCTACTTCTCTTGAAACTAAACATTAGACGACTTGTACAGATGACAACCTAACGAACGGAGATACAATGTAACAGTTTGAATGCGTTCGATGCTACCCGTCATACTGACCTGCGCAGCTTTGTTTCGGCCCAGACTGCATTCGCCGACGATCTTGCCTATGTCGACCCAACCACGTCTCATGCGTTCATAAGAGTCGATAATTTCACGACTGTAAGGACATTGGTGGATGTCTCATGTATGTGCTTATCCGCACGCCACTCGGCAATAGGTTCCGTATAATGACAAACGAAATACTGTCCGGATCACCAGCAATGACAGCTTCGCTGTAGGTAGCCTATGGGTGACTGACATGTATCATGTGCCCTACGGCGTGAGTTTGACCTCCGAAACCCATCGCACACTGCAACGGTGATCTCATACTTGTCCACCTAGTGTTCGGTCTGGCCCGCTTGGTGGAGGTGGGTGGTTTGCTTTGTTCCCAGAAATTGTACAAACACATCTTTGTTCACAGCCAAGCAATTCAATGGCCTCAAGGAGGAGAAATCGACACGTTCGAGGGTGTCAACTTGCAAACAAACAACCAAATGTCCCTACACACTGAGCCTGTTCGTACCTTTTTCATCCATCGGTCGAACGTTGTTCACACTTGCCATGCTCAGGGATGCACGCAAGTTTCACCTAACGAAACCTCGACTATCGTCACCAGCACCGACTGTGCTTATGACGTCAACGACAATCAAGGATGCCTTGTCACGGACCCATCTTCGGCGTCGTTCGGAGCTGGGTTTGCCAACTCGAGCGGGGGGGCATTTGTGACGGAACTTGCAACAACCGGTATCAGGTACGCCAATCACGCTTGGACTGAATGGTGTCCTCATTCCTCACTGTCGGCTCAGCATATGGTTCTTCCCGGTTGGTAGTACGCTTGATTCAGACTGCGGCTCATCTTAACCCTGATCATCCAGCGTTCCCAAATACCAAGCGCCTTGTCAAATAACGAGAGCACGATTGACACGAGCACCTTCGGCACTCCAGTCGGCAATTGGCCTACCACGGGTTGCAACGTCCAAGAATTCTTCCAACCTCAGCAACTCATTTTTGATATCACGCTTTGTGGAGGTGCGTCCTTTTTTCATGAGGATGGACCTTGTGCTGACTATCAAACAGATTTTGGTGGGTATTTGATTTCGGATTCGCTCATACGATGCTGAATCACAAAAGCTGGAAATCCTGCCATCTTCAATCAGACATGCACAGGCGTCTGCTACAATGACTATGTCATTGGCTCACCGTCTGGCTACGATAATGCCTACTTTGAGATTAGTTATGTCAGAGTTTTCAGCACAGGAAACACCAGCACTGTTGTGTCGCCTTCCAGCTCGGCAAGCGGTAGTGCGGCAGGGACGACCGCCACTCAGTCGAGCTCGGCGTCGAGTTTTGTGAGGGAGAGAGATGCGTTGGTCGTGGCGTGTATCATGGCTGGCATCGGGGGGCTTGGCGTGATGTTTGTGTAGACTGTTATCATAGTTATGTAAGTAGGCGATAATCGGACTAGTAGACGGTTTTATGGATGGTGGGCTGAGTCCCGCCACGTCGAGCAACGTGACACAAATGCGGTGTTTCGATGAACACGCACACACGCCGCCTGCCACCTGGGAGCTTGCCAAGTCCGGGCATCGCCAACATGTGAGTTTTCATTCGTTGGAGCTCAAAGGGCCACTTCATCTCAGCAAAACAGTCGGGACCTTCGAAAACGTGGCTCGTCAATAGCGTCGGGCCCTGCCTCACCTGCAATCAGACTCCACGCCACGTGTGCCCGCCGGCGTAACAAGCTTGGAATCCGAGATCTAACTGCTAAGATTGCGGTGCTACATGTGGTTGCACGGGAGTCGTCCAATCGCTCCATCATCTCATCGACCAAATGAATTTAGCTCCCGTCGTACAGACACCAGGGTCTTTTAATCCTTTTTCTGATAACCCTGACCACGCGCGTTATGACTATGAAACCGCCACTTGCAAAAATCTCATAACGGTGTTTGTCAATTTGGGGTAGAAGAATGCTATATCTACTCAAAAAGTCCTGTCCTATCGGTGGCTGGCTTTTTACCCACCGTCCCAGGTCCCCAAGATCCGTTCCTCGCCTCTCATTCCCGCAAGTCTCACACATGAATTCGTCAACTGATCCAAGCTGTTTGTTCAATGTAGAAGGACAGGTCGCCGTGGTCACGGGAGGCGGAACAGGTACTGCTCCCATAATTACTGTGCCTGTCACATTGGCTTGACTACGACGCATCGCTCCAAGGGATAGGACTCATGATCGCCATGTCATTAGAGCACAACGGTGCCACCGTATACATTATCGGACGTCGTCTCGATGTCTTGCAGAAGGCTGCACTCGACAACAATGTTCGTCTCTTCTCTTCACCTCCTTGACAGCCCCTGAGTAACTCTTTTCACAGAAACACGGAAAGATCATCCCCCTCCAAGGCGATGTTACCTCTCGAGACTCTCTCCTTTCAATGGTGCAGACCATCAAGTCTCGCCATGGATATATCGATCTTCTTGTAAATAATGCCGGGATAGCACGCAATCTACTCCCCCCTCACCTACCATCCCCGCTCGACGATACCAATGTCCCGAGAGAAGAAACACTACCTTCCATCAAATCATTTCAGGATATCCTCTGGAATACGGGTGGATCTGTTGGATTCGCAGAGACGTTTGAAACAAACGTGACCGCGGTTTACCATACGACGGTAGCATTTCTCGAGTTACTCCACTTTGGAAATTTAAGACGCGGTGCTTTACCCCCTAAACTGGTCACGAAGCTGAGCAACTCGTTGAATGGTGGTACCGGCGAGGACGGGTTCCATCGACCGCCAGGATCCACTGAATCCCCTACGCCGTATTACTCATTACCACCCTCGCCTACGAGCTTACAATTCCCCATCAATGGGCCTGCAACCTCACCAGCGGCTCCGATGAAAGGCTTGTTACCACCACCTACGTCTCAGGTGATCACCGTGTCATCGTCTGGCGCCTTCAGAGTAGATGCGCGTATCCTCTCCATTTCCTATACCCTGGCAAAACATGCCTGCACACACCTTGGGAAGCTACTCGCGAATATGCTCGCCGATTGGAACATTCGAAGTAACATCTTATGTGTACGTCATCCCCCATCGCGCACTTTTTTCTTTCTTTTTGTTCAAAAACCGAACTTGACCTTTTTGGACACTAGCCAGGCGTTTGGCCCAGTGGTATGTACTCGTTTTTTTTTAGAAAAAAAATCACTCACCCTTGACGGAATCGGTTTTACAGAAATGACGAGTTTGGAACACCTGACGCCTGCGGCCCTCGCTCGGTCTGTTCCCCTTGGTCGTTCAGGGATGTTAGCCGAAATGGCGGGCCCGATCTTGTTTCTCGCCGGACGCGCTGGTGCATACGTCAATGGCGCTGTCTGGTTGGTCGACGGAGGGAGAGTGGGCCAGGTCGCCAGCTCGTATTAAACACGCGTGGATGCCCAGACGCCCACACACAGGCACACGGAATACGGTTCACGTCAATGACCAATGATGCCAAGTTCGTACATAGAGTCTTGAGGGATCTAGATCTTTTTTTTTCCTTTTTTTTTGTCGAGCTATGGACGCCATCGATGCCTTGCTTTTTCTGCTTATACTAACGACCCTTTTTGTCATGCCCTATATATACCGCTTTTATTCCAGTTGCCTCGGAGTTGCGCTTCGCATTGCCTTGGTTCTGTAATGTCACGACGTATTGTTACTGGCGTGTCGAATACGTACAATATTCGGACAATGGATGCCTCGATGGCCCTGGAGACCGGGGATTGGTGCAATTGTTGGAGTTGCCTGCACCCAGCTAATACGTCTTCAAATCCCCTTTACTTCATCAGGTATACTGCAATGCGGTAGACCAGCTGATAGTCCATATTCGAGATGCAAATTCCATGCCAGCCAATTGAAGTGCATGCTCATAATGCATAAATCTCACAATGCATGGGGTTTTCGGCGGTCCCGATCAAAAGCATTATGAGATTTTCTACTGTACTCAGCCTCCGGTGCATCTTTAATTTATTATCGGCAACTACGCGGGTACAGGGAAGACGAGACTGAAGTGCAAGGTGTGCGTCGATGCGCCTGGTACGTACATATCGCGGAAGTCCATATTTCAAACCCTCCGTCATCATGAAATTATACTGAGGATAGAACAACTGTGTCTACTCACGCTACCAAAAGTATCCATTATGCTTCAAAATCTCCTTTGGAGTGTGCGAAGGTGGCCTCCAAACGTGACTTTACGTAGTCCCCTGCAGTGACGACCTCGTATTTCGCTGGGTTATCCTCGGTGACACATCCCGGGATGGGCTCGATCGCATTTTTAGATAACAGCGAGAGCCACAGATGGGGAGACTCACCTCTAGCTTCACGTCATAATCAGTTCCAAAAAATAAAGGTATCGAGTATCTTTCCTGGCCAGGAGCATTGATGGCGCGATGCAGAGTCGACTTGAATAAGTCATCTAGAGGAGCATCGGAAGCTTGTAAACGATCTGATGAGTTGACTTACTGGTCCAGCGGGCGAATTGGTCTCCGAGACTAGACGCAAAATCGTTTATTGCAAGTCATGACGGGGAGCAGGCATGACCATACTTGACAACAAGACAGCCGGGAATGGGGACAGCATCGATCCAGTTTCCACTGGCGTTCATCACTTGCAAAGCTGGAACATTGTCTTGCCAGAGAATGGTGAAACACTGATTTATTATGGTTCAGAAGAGGGCTGTGGTGGAAATGGTTGCTGTGCGTCACCTCGTAGCTGGGGCGGAGATCAGCAAGATGCGTCGGCTAAGGAATGCTTGAGCGTACTCGGTATGAGCGCCAATGCCTTCCACACCCTCTAGAGGACGAGCAGGCTGAGGAGGGTAACGAAGCAACCGCATGATTGCTGCAGGCCCGGTGACCTAATCAACAGTACGCGTCGCGTGGACATGTTTGACGGGGGGAATAAAACATGCCTTGTCGTCAAAGAAATTCTCTGGGAGATCTAGAGCGACAGCGAAGAGAGGGAATAGAGATTGCCCCAGTTTCACGGCGGCGTGGCTGCAGGTCGACTGGTGATGAATGCATTGAAAGCAAGCTGCGGGTGGACATACTAGTAAGCAAGGATGTCTTGCCGAAATCCGGGGAGATTTTCCGGCCAGACATTTGCCCCGGTCATTGGACCGGCTTGATATGACGGCGTGGCATGATCTGTAGATTCCCATCCGATGTCAAAGCCCTCGTGCAAATCGCCTTTATTGTTTGGATTGCTGTTTTCGCCAAGGAGGGCGGTATAGCCTTTGAAGTTGGGCGTCCCATGGATGTCTAGCTGAGGACTGGTTGGTCACGATACGAAAGAGAGAGCACACGACCCACCTTGATCTTTGTCGTGATCGGGAGAGCAAAGAATCGCCTGGCACTGTTGATGGCGGCCTGTATCACAGCTTCTGGTACGCCATGGTTTTTGACTGCTAGGGAGGTAGTAGGGGATTCGATTCGGGTCAAGGAGGGAGGACTGACCGTAGAAGAAACCGACGTTGACGCAGGCAGAGCGTATCTCGGCAGCAAGTGCGCGATGTAAGACAGGATCTATGGTTGTCGCGTGCTTGAAGTCGCTAGAAGAGCGCAAGTCAAGGATGTGCGTGGGGGTAAGAAGAGAAATGCATGCATGATAGGGATCTGCTGAAATGTGGCCATGGCAAAAGCCAAGATGGGATTTAAACTCCGCTGCGTCATGATTGGTGAGTGTTTGGTTTTATTGTTTTCCAGTCCAGTCGCTCGTCCTCGCTGTACTACGCTCTGCTCTCCCATCCTAGACCGGCAGGCTCCGCTGGTCTCGTCTAGACACAACGCAGCAAGTACGCCAAACGTGCTATTGCGTGTAGCAACTCTGCACCCCATTCTCGAGGCGCATTAGCTCTCCCTATATCTTGTACTCACCCTCACCAAACACACCCTTTCCACGTTTCCTCAAGGATCAGGAACAACCTATCTCTTCCATCATTCTTCCCTTTCGTCCATATTTTGCATCACGGATATAATGGCAACACTTCGTCCTCCTTCTAGCCCTTCCCCGTCCTCTCTCATCCCAGAAAACGGCCGCTCCTCAAACGCCGCACGTGCTTCCATGGGTCCTCGTCAGACGCTCGGTCCTGCATCCCCCCGACCGCCCGGTGGCGGTAGCGGCGCTCGTCCTACCAGCGAGTTACTCGGCAGTGCTACCATGTTCCAAACACCCGAGTCAGAAGCCATCGACCAGTGGTTCGAAAATCTCCAGAATTATGAGGAAACACTTGAAGATATGGCTGCTGCTTCCTTGGATGTCAACTTCAAAGAGGAGTTGAGTGCAATCGAACAATGTTCGTTCTTTGTTCCTCTCCCCCCCCTACGCTCCCGCTCACTCTCTCCCAGGGTTCAAGGTGCTTTCCGAAGCGGAGCGAACCGCTGCTCTCTACAGCCTTTTGCAGCAATCTACTCAAGTTCAAATCAGATTTTTCATCACCGTTCTCCAGCAGATGGCCCGATCAGATCCAATGACCGCATTACTCAGCCCAGCAGTTGGAGGCAAGTCCTTCCTGCAAATGACTGGAAAGCATACTAAACCCGTCATGCAGGTTCGATGCAGAGCCAGATGGAAGCCAAGCTTGCTCAGATGACTATAAAGTCGCCGTCGTTAAAGTCACCTATGCCATCGTCCCCTCGTGTATTCACTGGCAGTCAGAACCGACAGTCACTCGCGCTTGATAGTTCATCCGGATTCCTTTCCCCCGACTCCGCTGCGCTAGGATCCAACAATGATGCCGCCGCAACTCTTGCCCAGCAAAGGGCGAAACTCAAAGCGAGTAACGCTGCGCACCGTATCTCTGCTCCCATCTTGGCTACTGCCAGTGGTGACATCCGCACCACATGGGGTTCCGCTCTCAGCCAAGTCGCCGAGCAGCATCTCCATTCTTCCGCACAGGACATCATCGTCCCCAGCACCAACGCCTCGAGACCCAAGAGCACAGAGCTTAGCTCTCTCGGAACCCCTCGCGTGGAAGCGCTGTCCCCCATGGTTGGCGACAGCTGGGCGAGCAATGTGAATACACCACTGATTCCTATGTTCAGCAAAGACGTACAAAGCACTCAGAACCTGGATGCGGCCGCTGCCAAGCTGAACGATTGGAACGGGTCTGGTCCCCGAGTTCCTCTCATGGCTGATCCAAAGTCGTTCCGCCGTCCCTCCAAGGCAGGTGGGAATGCCAACGGGACCGCTTCGGACGCTGCAAGCCAGAACAGTAGTGTCTACGACAACGATGGCAATCTCGTTTCTTCTCAGCATTCCGCTCAGCGCAAGAATGTTGCGCCACCCCCCGCTGGCAACAGTGCCCAGTTTGCTGGTGCCCAACACGGGCAGTGGAATGGTACCAGGAGCCCCGCGTTGCCTACCCCCAACAGGTTTGGCGAGGAGCCCAACCCATCTTTGAACGGGCTCGGCATGGGTGGGTTCAGCATGGCAGGGTTGGGTAGCCCTGGACTAAGCATGGGGTTACCCTCTGCAGGGTTGTTGGCGGGCATGAACCCTCTGCAGATGAATATGTTGAATCTACAAGCACACATGAACGCCATGGGAATGACGCCCGAGGCACAGATGCTGGCGGCTCAGATGGCTGCAGGATTCACGCCACAGAGCTGGTTGGGCCTACAGCAGACTGCGATGCAGGGCAACGGTAACAATAATAGCAACAGCAACAACAGGGGCCGCGGTGGCGGCCGGTCACCTGGGATTCCGAAGACAGGCTCTTCAGGTGGAAACAACAGCGGCGGAGGCGGGAGTGGTGCTAAGAAGGAGGAAGACGAGATCGACCCCGCGCTGCTCAATGATATCCCGGCCTGGCTCAGGAGCCTGAGGCTGCACAAGTATACACCGAACTTTGAGAAGATGCAGTGGCAGGATATGGTGATCCTCGATGATGTAGGGTTGGAGGCCAATGGCGTAGCAGCGCTGGGAGCGCGGCGCAAGATGCTGAAGACGTTTGAGGTTGTTCGGAAGAAGATGGGCATCGAGACGCCTCCAGGGTACAATTCTGGTGAAGGGACGAAGGAGGGTTGAGGAAATGGAGACATTGTTACATAGTGTTTCTCGACTTGTTATGTTCCAAGTGCTGTCTATGTTGATATCTGGGAGACTTTTATCACTATCCCGTTGTAACCTACTGTATCTGAAATTGATTCGGGGTCCCGACAATGTCCCCAAACACCGCTGCGATGGGCGTCGTCATTTTTGGATGATAGCGGCGAATTTATTCCCGGGCCACAGCGATATATAAGCCCCGGAAGACATCCCGGACAAGGCAGCTGTCGATATTCACTGTCCAGTAACCCCACCTCGTAGTGAGCCCGTTTCTTTCGATAATCCCAACTCCCTCAGCAACTTTACCACCCACCTTGCGATTATGCCTCGGGACCGCGGCCCCTCACCTCTCCCCATTCGTGGTACGACCCCGTCCCACAGGCGCTTCGAGGGCCTCGAGCCCGTCGACAGCGAGGTCCATCCCGTCATCCACGCTGGGAGAGTCGCGGTCATCACCGGTGCTGCGAGCGGCATCGGAAGAGCCGCTGCCATCGAACTGGCAAGGTGCGCCACCGTTCGCTCTTTCTCCCCGACCAAGGGTAATCTGACTGTGCTATCGGCATTTATGTTACCCTCTTTGCGCGCTAAAATCGACTTTCGGCGTCATGTCATTTTTTTTTTCCTGCACGTGCGCTTAGAGTGGGGCTGAAGATTGCACTCGCTGATATCATGGAGGATGTGCTCGCGCAGACGGGCAAGGAAGTGGCTGCCATCGCGGGCGATGCCAACGTCCTCATCGCCCCTACTGATGTCTCCAAGATCGGCGATGTGCAGCGTCTGCGTGACAAGGTGTACGAAGCTTGGGGAGAGGTGAGCCCTTTTACGGTCATCAGAGTTTTTTCAAACAGCCTTGTCCTATTCGACCATTTGTCAGGTTGCCGTTCTGTTGAACAATGCCGCGATTGGACCGGACACTAAATCCTGGGAGTTGCTTGATAGTTGGCGAAACACCTTTGAGGTGAACCTGTTTGGGTGGGTGCCCCATCCTCGGAGTCGGGTTTTGTGGTACGATTTGTTTTGTTTCAGAGTTGTCAACGTGCAGCAGGCCTTCGTACCTGTACGTGCTCCCACGGCGTTTCTGACGCTGTCGAATCACCGATTGTTCCTAGTCGATGTTACATCAAGAAAACCAGGCGATGGTGATTAATACTGGTTCCAAGCAAGGGATCACGAACCCGCCGTGGGTTACCCTCGTTTCAGATTGAATTATAAATATCGATTGAATGGATATGAAACAACAGCGGCAACCCAGCATACAATGCCACGAAAGCGGCGATAAAGAGCTTGACGGAAGGATTGGCATATGAATTGCGCCAACGCCCTGCGTGCAATGTCACGGCGCACCTGTTCATGTGAGTTCCGTTGCCATGAGATAATCGGGAGTAATGATGATGTCTGTGTAGTCCTGGATGGACCTTTACAGGAATGACGGCGCGCTCCGGAGGCGTGAAACCGGGAGGGGCTTGGAGTGCGGAAGAGACGGTTCTTTATATGCTTGATCACGTGCGATTGGGGGAGTTCTACATTCTGTGCCCTGACAACGAAACGCGACGGGAGGTGGACCAGCTGCGGATTATGTGGGGCGCGGGGGACGTGGCGGAGGGGAGGCCGGCGCTGAGTCGATGGCACAAGGCTTGGAAGCCGTTGTTCGAGGAGTACATTCGGGATGGGTTGGCAGACATGCAGTGAGAGTTAGTAGTGGTGGGATTGTAAGATGTACGTGAGTGGATTGCACTGCATTCTGGGGTTCCGAGGTCGGTGGGGAGACAAGGATGTGGACATGATTGATGGCCAGGACAGCTCAAAAGTCAAAGGCTCGACTGAATGACGTCAACGACGGTCGCTACAAGACTGGCGAGTACACGGCGGGTCTGCACGGAATACACCACACGCTCTCCCCCCGCCAGTCGCGACGAGCAGCCGCTGTCTTTGCGCGCAGGACTGTCGCCCGACGCCGGATCTTAGCCAGACTCTTGTCAGTGGCGGCGGCCTACGGACAGGAATACGTACAGGCTGCTACACAGCGTTGTCGTACACGGAGGATGCAGGGTGGGCAGTTGCGGATCTTAATACATTTCACCGGGCCAGGCCCACCATCGTTACCCGTATAAATACTCGTCTTGTCTCATTGACCTCTCCCATCCAACCTCCATTCCAATGTCCTCCTCCGTCTCACAACCAAAGCAGAACCACCATGCCAATGGCGGGCCCTATCACTCCAACACCACCTCAAAGTCCAGTAGCGAGGCATCTCTCCAACGCCTCAAAAATCTTCCCGGATACACCACCCCAGTATTCAAAGGCAAGGAAGAACAACGTGCAAAGGTCCTAGCCGTCGTCGCCGCCAAGGTCAGACCCCGTCCCTGCCAGAATTCATACACAGATCAGCTCTTGATCTGTTCTCATCACACCAGGGTTTCATCCCGCGCGAGTTGGTCGCCAACGAGGTCAACTGGTTCTACTCCCACCTCGGCATCGACGACACTTATTTCCAGAATGAATCTCCCTCCGTGATATCCGATCATATCATCGCCCTCTTTGGCGCCAAAGTGCTCGCGTTCACAAAACACGATCCGACTAAGCTTGTCATCGACCTCGAGCGAATCGACGAGAAAGGAAACGGCGCCACTTTTATTCACACAAGCCCTCCCGGTGTCACATCCACCGAAGGCCCCGGCGCTACCTGTGAATCCAGGTATCCTCGGTCCCATCCCATCCACCTTCTCTCTACTCACCCTTCTCTCTCCAGGATCGACGCCTTGTTCCTCGACAAGGCGACACCCGCCAACTGCTACCGTCTCGAAACGTTCCGTGCTACCGGTTCCATTTCCGCAACCGCTTCCCAGCAACTCCGTTGTTATTTCGTCACCAAGTGCCATTTCCCTGCCCAACGTCCCCCCTCATCTCGCACCGATGGACTTACGGACATCCACTCGGTCTCTGATCCCGTCTTCCTCGAAAAGGCCAGCGAAAATACCCTCGAGATATACCAGAAGATAATCTGGCAGGTTGAAAGCCGTTATGGCCCTGTCATGGAGGTCTTCGAGGTCGAGGGTACTCGCGAGAGGCGTCTCGTCATCGGCTACAAGATGGGCGGAACGTCTCGATTCTTTAGGTATACTGTCACTCCCAATGCTGCCTCGTACTCACCGATCCTCTTCCAGTGCCCTTTCCATTCTTTACCATTACTACCAGCTCTACTCGGCCCGCAAGTATGTAGAACAGTTCTCCAATGGCATCACGATAATATCCTTGTATCTCAACCCCATTCCTGATTCAACTGCTGCTCCGATCGAGAGCTCAATCTTCCAAGTCATGAAGGAGGCCTCACTGCTTTACTGCCTTCCCGACAACCCATTCTTTCTCAATCCCGAGAACTCGAACCATGCTGTTCAGGAAGCTACGTACGCTTGTGTGTATCTCACCATCTTGGCTCGGTACCCGTCTAACCACTCGTATCATCAGACTGTGGTTGGGTCTTTGCACAACATTTCTGCAATCGTCTCGGGCCTGCATATCTCCATCTCAGGAACATCCTGGATGACTCGAACCCCCTTCATGCGGAGGTCCTCAACGATATCAAGAGGCGTTTCAGAGAAGAGACCTTTACCCGGGAGAGCATCGCGCAGGTCGTCCACGCCCACTCGGAATTGGTAGGTGTGACTGAAACTCATCGCGAGAACCTTTCTAAAACTATTTCAGATACGTCTGCTCTACGTCAATTTTGCCATGGTCCACTACCCTGTCGTCGATGATGAGTCACTCAAGTATGTCTGTGCCCAAAGTCGTCGAGTGATTGTCTGACCATGTATACCAGACCTACCTTGTCATTCCAGCGGTTGCAGAATACCCAGCCTCTCTCGGACGAGGAGTTGTACGACAAGATCAGACGCACAGTTCTAAACAAGCAGGATTTGCAAGTTCTCGAGAGTTTCTTGATTTTCAACAAGTATGTTTTTCATTCGTTTCGGGGTAGCGATCTTGTTGATCGCCATGCTTTCCAGGAACGTTCTCAAGACTAACTTTTATCAACCAACCAAAGTTGCCCTTTCATTCCGCCTTGCACCAAATTTCCTGCCAGAAGCAGAATACCCAAAGAAGCCGTTTGGCATGTTTTTTGTCATTGGAAACGAATTCCGTGGTTTCCATATCCGCTTCAGAGATGTCGCTCGCGGCGGTATCCGCATCGTCATGTCTAGGAACAAGGAGTGAGTCCGACGGGTTGAGGTCTTGCAACATTTGTCATGATCGTTTCCGTAGGAACTACTCCATCAACCAGAGGATGTTGTTTGACGAAAACTATGGCTTGGCTTCGACACAGTCCTTGAAGAACAAGGATATACCCGAAGGAGGTGCCAAGGGAACCATTCTGCCCTCGTACGTTGTTGGCGTTTACTCATGCGACGGAACCTAAGCAACGTCATTGTCCAGCCTCGGAGCCAGCCCAAGGCTTTGCTTCGAAAAATACGTAGATGTAAGTCGCATGAATTCATCGTGGCGCGGTTCTCATGATTCCTTGCAGGCCGTCATAGATTTGTTGATACCTGGGCAGACTCCTGGAATTAAGGAGCGTCTGATCGACCTTTTCGATAAACCCGAACTGCTCTTCTTTGGGCCTGATGGTCCGTTTTCTTCCTTGTCCCGTTTATGTGCCGTGGTGACGAGTTGTTCCAGAGGGTACCGCGGATATGATGGACTGGGCAGCATGTAAGCACACGGTTGACGAATCTAGTCTGACAACCCTGATCCTTCCTTTTAGTACACGCCCGTCTTCGCGGTGCAGAAAAGTGGTGGAAATCGTTTACTACCGGCAAAAGCGCCGCACGCCTTGGTGGTGTGCCCCACGATACGTATGGAATGACCTCGCTGTCGATCCGACAGTACGTGTTGGGTATATACAAGCAACTTGGTCTCAGAGAAAAGGACGTGACCAAGGTGCAGACTGGTGGCCCTGGTGAGTGAATCTCGTTTGATTTTAGAGAATGTTCTGACCAACGTTTGGTTGACAGACGGTGATCTCGGCTCAAGTACGTATACACATTTATGTCATGACCACCCCCTCATGAGAAAACGTAGACGAAATCTTGCTCAGTTCGGACAAGACTGTTGCGATCATTGACGGCAGTGGTGTTCTCGCAGACCCTGCCGGTATCAACCGTGAAGAGCTTGTACGCCTTGCCAAGTTAAGGGTGCCCGTCGCCAACTTTGACAAGTCCAAGTTGAGTAAAGACGGGTACCTTGTCAAGGTCGAGGAACAAGACGTCAAGCTGCCATGTACGTAACTACCTGGACTCATGTCCTAATTTCACTGATCTCGGTCAATAACAGCCGGTGAGATTGTTCTGGATGGCACAGACTTCAGGAATGGAGCACATTTCAGATTCAAGGCGGATTTGTTCGTGCCTTGTGGTGGGCGCCCTGAGGCTATCAACATATCCAACGTCGCTGCATTGTGCGACACGGAGGGTAAACCCCACTTCAAGTACATCGTCGAGGGTGCGAATTTGTTCATAACACAACAAGCGCGGCTCCATTTGGAGAAACGTAGGGTCGTCCTGTTCAAGGATTCCAGCGCGAACAAGGGTGAGCCTTTTCTGCTGCCCGTGTTTCACCATCGTCTGACCCCGTTTCAGGTGGTGTAACGAGTTCATCTCTCGAAGTGCTTGCCGGTCTTGCGCTGTCAACCCAGGAATATGTGGATCTCATGATCTTCAAGGATGGAAAGCCTTCCGAGTTCTACCAGAGCTATGTCAAAGACATCCAAGCCAAGATCACGGAGAACGCCGCCGCCGAATTCCAATGCATCTGGCGTGAGCATGCCCATCTTCAAGGAGCAAAGCCGCGGAGTCAGATTTCGGACGAGCTCTCGATTTCGCTCAACAATCTCCAAATTGAGATCGAAAGTTCGGACCTGTTCGATGATCTACCGAGTAGGAAGGGCGTCATGCGCAGAGCCATCCCGAAAACATTGGTTGATCAAATTGGCCTTGATACATTACTCGAGAGGCTCCCAGAGCCATATCAACGTGCTCTCTTCTCCAGCTGGGTTGCTTCGCACTTTGTAGGTCTTTTGACGATATTGTCGGTCGCCTCTAACGATGGAGCTGTTTTGTTTTGCCAGATTTATAAATATGGTGTTAATGGTTCGAGCGTGGACTTTTTCCACTTTGCTCGTGACCTCGCCAATTAACATGGGTTATCGGTTGAGATGTGTTTACCGTCCATCAGACGTCTTGTACAAACAATTTCTGTACCCGTTCACCGAACTTGCTACAGACGATATGATATTAACTACTACAGACCCTCATCGTACAGTTTACGCGTCAGAGCGACGTAGAACTGCTCCAAGTCAAACTTGGTTGCGAGGCCATTCTTGACCGTCTTCTTGGGCGGAAGCTTTTCTTTTGGAGACGAAGTGTTTCCCGAGGTGGGAACATGTTCCACGATCCAATCAAACACTGCGGAGAGCTTGTCCATCGACGCTTTGACGACGGGATCGTTGCGACTGTCTTGTGTGATTCGTTCTGTTTCCTCGGTTTCCGACGAAACAATACCGGTGGCCTGGGCAAGCTCGAGCCCCTCCGAGGTGCCTTTTGCTTGTTTCTTCCATGCACCAATGAACTTTGACCAGTCCCCCAGCGCCCACCCCTCTCCAGCGATGCGATTCGTGACGTTGCCTATTCCCGAGGACAACTCTACGTTCATCATCTCCAGCCCCCGCGCACCCCTTATTTCCCAGTGATCACAACCATTCAAGATACCCAGAAATTCACCCCATCGCGCGCTTTGGATGGTTACCAGCCCATCGTTTCCCCACTCGTTCTCTTGTTCCCATGGTGGGACAGTCGACCCGTACGATACATGTCCATTCGCTGCTGCTGCTTTCAGACCCCCCCTCGCTTTCCTCTCGGCGTCGTCGAGGACCATTTTTGGCAGCCAGAGCGGATGCCAGATGTTCATCTCGTCGATGCGCGATACGACGCTAAAGTACTTGACGCGAGGATCGTTGGGCGTCGATGGGTTGAACACGTCGTTCAGGTAGGAGGTCGTCAAGTTTGCGTATGCGGGCGAGTCGATGAGCGAGAGGAGGAGGGTGGTGAACGAGGATGGGAGGGTAGATAACGAGAGACGGAACACCGCCGCCGTCTCGCCGCGTTTCTCGGACGCGCTGCCGTTGGCGTCTGTCGAAGACGCTACCGGATCCGACTCTGGTTGGGTTTCTCGGTGGGCGTCGTTCGCGCATAGATGCGTGGGTTGACGTTGTCGGCGTCCGAGACCGAGATATTGCTGGTCGTGTTTGAAAAAAAATTCACGTCTGTCCTTCTCTAGGTAGACGCGGATGGAGTAAGGCTCACCGCACACCAATCCATAAAGGGACTTCCGCGATGGGGCGTACTTATAGACGTCAACGATAGGGGGGCGTACTCGGTTGGTCGAACGTGGGTGATCAGGTGTCGACAATCAAGTCCACCCATGGAATGGGCCATGAGATTGATGCCTCTGCCGCGCGCCTTGTGTTGTAGGATACGATCGAGATTTTCTGCCCTCGATGCGATGGAACCGGTTCTTTTTTTTTTTTTTTTTTTTTTGGAAACGTTTTGACGCGTCAACACGCTGACTGAAGGAGTCGTGTGGGGGTCTTACCCAGGTACACCAGTAACGATGACTTCGGCACCGAGCTTGTGTTTCAGAATGGATAATACTGACGACCAATAATGTAGCTGTAGGCTGGGGAATGCCGCGGGACCCCTCATGTCGAATCCATATAACCCTGGGGACGAGGTCAAGCAATGGGTAAGGGGAGTAAAGAGGGTGCATATATACCATGGCAGAGGACGATAGGATAGCGCGGGGCTCTGGCGGGATCAAAGAGGGTAGGGTTGTTCATTAGGCGATGGATAGTATCGTGACCCTTTGTGTTCCCACGAGGGAGGTGCGGAGGGCGTTGCTCATCGCGTGGGCGTATTGGCTGGAGAGACGAGGTGGAGTCTAGTGGATTAGTCTCGGATGGTGGACCATGTTCAGATCTGGAGACGTGTTCGGTCGATCTGGTGTACACGCGCCATCCGAGAGAGGCGATATCCGGAGGGGGGTCGGGGGAAGGAGAGTGGAGGGATGAGAGAAGGTAATGGTTTGTGAGGGAGAGTGTTGAGATGGCACTGACGAGACGGCGGACGACGAGGACGAGGCGGACTGGGAGGGAGATGAGGCTGTTATTCATCTCGCTGCCGCATGCATACTATACGGGCCGTCCTAAACTCCGTCCACAACAACACCGACTCGCATTACGTAACCACTCCAGCGTTACTACTGACAGGCTCAACTGAATTTTTACTAGAATTTCATGCTCTGCCCATCGTCTCATGGTGACCAGAGTCCCATTCGCATAGCATATCCACCATGAATTTAATCTCCATTCACCGTCGCCGCGATCATGTCTCATGCCATTGACATACCCAGAGTCCATTGTACTGATCGGTGGCTGACTCTCTTCACTGCATAAATACGCCTCCGATGCGGGCCAACAGTACTACAGGTTCGTTGCTTTCTCCACCATGAAGTCTTTCGTTCTCTGCATCGCCGCTTTCCTCCTCTACATTCGCCGCGTTCTAGCCGGTGCTACTACTTACAACAAGTTAGTAGACATCACTGGCGCAGGCTTCTACGACGAGTTTAGTTTCTTCACTGGCGCGGACCCAACCCACGGCAGAGTGTTTGTATCTCTTTTCCATCGTCTTGTCGTCTGTTCCGACCGACCATCTCTCCACAGTACCTACGTCGATAAGAAGGTCGCTCAGCAATACAACCTCACCTACGCCACGGACGACACTTTCATCTTGCGCGCTGACCATTCAACGTATCTCGAGCCATCCGATCCTGGTAGAAAATCAGTCCGTATCACTTCCCACAAACAGTTTTCAACCATGGCTGCGATGTATGTCGGCCGAGTTCCTCATCGTATTCTTCATAATCCTGTCTCCATAGCTTTGACATTCGTCACATGCCAGAAGGATGCGGGTGAGCCACTAAACCAACGCCTTGCCCAGTTTCACGTCTGATGAATCGCATCTAGAACATGGCCAGCCGTTTGGACTGTGAGTCCCTTACCCTTTCAGCGATTGTTACATATCTAAATCTCCGTTCCCAGGTAGGGCCTGACTGGCCCAATCAAGTAGGTCATTTGTAGATGCCTCGTTTCCGGTACAAGCTGTCATGTACCACAGGGCGAGATCGATATCCTTGAAGGGGTGAACAATATGGCGCCAAACACCGCAACCCTACACACTGGGTCGAGTGGGAGATTTACTCTGCACACTCTTTTGTTAATTAACTCTCCCGTCAGAATGTCACATGACGTCGTCGCGTTATATGACTGGGTTTGTGCCAACGATGTTTGCCGTCTTTCCTTTTCCTCACAATCTTCTAGTCAGTCCTTGGGCACGAACTGTGCAGCACTCGAGACAGGAAACGATGGTTGCCGCGTCCAATTCTCCACTCTCGCGAGCTATGGGCTTCGATTTAACTCCAATGGAGGCGGATGGTATGATTTGATTTTGTCTGGCCATAAGAATGCTGACTCCTACCATAGGTATGCCCTGCAGCGTTCCAACGACACGATCAGCGTATGGTTTTGGCCTCGAAATGATGCTCATGTTCCTGGCCAGGTTGAACTTAGCTTATTACATGACATTGTTGAACCAGACTCTTGGGTACGTGCTTTTGGAAACGGATGCTCAGTCTCGTGTCGGGATTCCTGACGACCCTTTGCAGGGTAAGCCTGCCGCTACCTGGACAAGTGACATGTGTGATTTTCAGGAGCATTTCGGTCTCCACAACATTACCATCAACCTCACGTTTTGTATGACTGTCTTCTCGGTCATATAGGTAATCGTTACTGACATTGGGATAATTTTTAGGTGGTGACTGGGCTGGCGCTGTATACCCAAATTCTGGTTGTCCTGATACATGCGAAGGTCAGTACGGATAAGTGAATCTGGTTCTACCTGTGTTCACCTCTCGTGCAGACTTTGTCAACGCAAATCCGGAAAGCTTTCGCAAGGCATACTTCGAATTTTCGGCGATCAGTATATACACATAGGGGACTGAGGCTCGGATGACTTTCAGGGATACATGCGTGGAAGGTGAAATACCGGCGGATTTGATACCACCCATGGTTTGGGAATAGGTGGCTTTCTCGCCAACGAAACAATTCATTCTTTTACGATGGCAGAGATGGCTGCAGCCCCCGCGATCAGGGTAGGCATTGATATCAATATCAGCCTAAACAATTTGATCATTGGATTGAACATCGAAATGCGCGTCGCCAGTGCAAGTCGACCGCTGCTAGCCTAATTACGAGGTCAGCTGACCCTACCACAAGGATATGATAATGTTGGTCACGACCTCGATGTCCCGCAAAAAAGCAATTCTCTCAGAACCCAAGCAGACATTAACGACCACCCCACGAAACCCCACAAACAACGACGCGCTCCCTCGACGACCGGCAAGAGAGCGTCTCAAGAGTTCCGTCCTGGAAGAACTCTGGTCGATCTGGCGAGCCGACCCACGCGTGCCCTCGGTCAAGTCCAGGCGATCATGGGCGATCTCCCGCAATGCAAACCCTCGCCTAGTTGACAATTGGTTCCTCCGCAGAAGGACATGTGCGAAAAACATGGGGCAACCGATACCAGACGGATTGTATGACCTCCCACTTGGTCCGCCGATTGCGCCGAAATGCGAGCAGTCCACGACTTCCATCGAACCTGAGCTTGAAGCTGTTCCTGACTTGCCCTCCGATGACACACTGGTGTATCCCCCCGATGTTGACGACTTGAACGACCTAGAAGCTTCTTCCGATACCGTTTTCGATGAGGACGCGTTCATAGAGTTGAAAACTCCCGCATATAAGGCTCAGCAACCTCGCTCTCAACACCATCATTTTCAGCCGAAGTTGAGGTTTGGCGCAATCCTCTTCTCGCTCATTATTGACTTTGTTTGATATTAGCTCCGCTGATCTTGATGTAAAAGATCGTTGTGACGATGATACCTCGTTCGAAAATCCTTCTTTCCTCGTCTGCAACCAAGGCCGGGGAAAGCAGTCCAACTATACGTGTATACTTTGTTCAACGAAGTCAACCCAAGGTGACACGAGTGCCTCTCCAAACGAATCTGCGTATATGCGCCACTCTAATACACGGCACCCCAGACGAGGCCCCATCTAACTCTGGCGCGATGTCCGACTCCGATTCAAGAAGGAACTTGACTATCCCATGTCCGCGTCTCGATTTCTTTCCCGACACACTTTTGGAGCTCTCTGCCATCCCATTCTTATTTCGCACACCACCCACCGTACCTCCCGACAATGCTGTCAGCCATCAAACGTTGGATGACTGGACGATCGTCGAGGACGAGCTGCGGCGTCTTGTAAATGATGGGAAACTCGATTTTTCTTTTCTTGACGTCCCACATCTCGCCTCTATGGATTTGCATGATTGAGCCCGATTGTCGCACTTGTTTGTTCTCTTTGGATTTTACGTCGTCATGTTATTCCGCTCTGTCATGCCCCCCTGCAGATATGTCTGGAATGTGCGTGTGATGCTTGTTCCGTTCGACGGCCATATCGTCGATCTCGAGGTTCTGTTGGCCCCCTAACTCCAGGGTGCATGGAGTGTCATTAGGTGTGCATACTCTTCTGGCGATTTTTGTGCCGGTGCGTCACAGTCATCAACGAATTCGGCAGTGTTCACATCACTGGCTATCAGTGCCGTGTCCCTTTTCTAGATGCAATAGAAGCCTATTTTGGGTAGTATCCAAAAGCGCTCCTCAGGATCAAAGTTACGGATCACGCCAGACCCCCCTGACCGAGTATCAGGGTTTTGGGGTCCGCTGCCATTTCAACACCCATGCACAGGTCAGGCATAGCCCGAGCGTGGAGTTTATAATAGAATCTGGTGACCCGGAGCTAACTGGAACCTTATCGCGTTCATAGTTCGCCCGTGAAACGCATCGCCATCGCGCAATGACTCGTACTACGACCCACCTCGGGGGGACGGCATCCGACATCGTCGTTGGTAAAGTCGCTGTAAGTCCCGGTCTATTGTATTTCAGTTCCCACAAACCAATCTCAATTTTTCTCGGTACGATACTATAGCATGGCCTCATGTCCATGACGTGGGTAGTGTGCATTCCGACTTTACCCAGGACATCTCGCTGAGAAGGGTTTCTTCCAGTTGGAAACAGAATCCTGCCCCTGACGAACAATGTTTCGAGGCTATCAAGGCAGGTATCAGTGCGTTGCCCCCCGGTGCCAAGATGTTCCTCAACGGAGGTGAGCAAGTCATCATGATCACTTCGAGGCAGTCCTGACTTGACTTCTGCTCCCCAAGGGGAGTTCTACGGTCACAACTTGTCCACCACGAACCTCGAGATGATCGCTCGATTCTTTGAGAAGTACCCAGAGTTAGTCGACAGGACGTTCCTGTCTATTAAGGTGGGGAGATGAATAAGTCGAGACACTCTCCGCACGTTGACGATATGATTTTCCTTCTAGGGCGGGCTTAAAGTTGGCGGTATGCTTGAACCAGATGGCTCGTACGTTTTTTATAGCAAATCCCAATCGGAGCGTTTTTGTTTTCTTTTTGTTTTCTTTTTTTCAGGTCAGAGAACCTTTTGCGTAGCGTCAATTTGGTCAACGAGAAATTGAGGAGAACGAAACGTCTCGACTTGTACCAGTGCACCCGTGTAGATCCCAACGTTCCCATAGAAGAATCCATCGCGACCCTCGCGAGACTCAAGAACGAGGGTAAATTGGACCACATCGGGATGTCTGAATGCAGTGCAGAGACTCTGCGTCGGGGACATAAGGTTGGTATAGGTTCTTGGCCGTGTGTCGCGCTGGGGCAAATCAACAATCTCTTGGTGTAGATTCACCCGATTAGCGTTGTAGAGATCGAAGTCAGTCCTTTCTCATACGAGCCACAAGCGCGAGAAGGTATGGGAAAAGACGCGATCGATACCTGAGCGTAGACTAATCGCGCGCACACCCAAGTCATCGCTACTGCGAAAGAACTGGGAATTGCAGTCGCTGCTTATTCGTGAGGGTTCGTCTTGTCGCTGTTCCGTGCAAATAGTCACAAGGTTTCCGCAGACCGCTTGGAAGAGGTTTCCTGACAGGACAGATCAAGGAACTGGGCGATTTACCTGGTACGCAAGCGTCATTGACAGGAATTGCGACAGGACGACTGAACGCGATGCAGTGGACGACGTACGCCGTCACTTCCCCTGGTTCCAGGAGGATGTAAGTTTCACTCTTGACACATGGGATTGTCAGTCTTGACAAGAGATCCTGTCCTCAGAACTTTGGGCACAATGTCGCCATAGTCGATGCCTTGACCGAGATCGCCAAGAGGAGGAACATGACGACGACGCAACTTTGCATCGGTTGGGTCAGCTCACTCGGTCCGCACGTTATCCCTCTTCCCGGATCTTCGTATGACACTATTCCGCCGGAAATGTGTGATTCATTCAGCTGATTGTATGTTCCCCAGACGCGCCGAGCGTACCCTCGAAAATTGTTCGGGAGGTGACGTCACGTTCACAGAGGCTGAGTTGCAGGAAATCCATCAATCAATTGAGAAGTCTGAGGTTAAAGGGACTCGATACCCTTCGTTTGCGCAGCACCTTTGGGCATGAGTGCCTTTCAAGTATCTGTACAGAGCTCTCGACCAAACTTTGAGGCGTAGAGCTCGTGGACAGGACAGGTCGTTTAGTCTGTTTTTCTTGGATGCGGCAAGGCTGTGGGGGGGTTGAGAATAAGACAATCTCCAGTGAGGCTTTGACGATTATAAGCATGAGTGATGAAGCATTGCCGTTGCAACCAAGCATCCCATCGGATACTAGAGACTATGTACATAACCAGCGGTGGGCAACGGTACGGGCTGGTAAAGGCTCCCGTACCCTGCCTCGCTGAAAGTTTCCAGGGTTTCGCTAGCGTCAAGCAAGTACACCCTCCGGAAAAAAAGGGTACCGCGAGGGAAAAATATATGTATCGTGAATGGGGCAGCCCCCTTTTCTGAGTCGCTGAGCCCCCATCCGGACACGTCAGCTCAAAACCTAGAACCCACAGTCACCGCAGAGGGACCGACCCAACTCACGATTGGCAAATGGGTGACTTTTTTTTTCAGGCTTGACGTGTTCTGCCCCGCAATCATCACTTTCTCCTCGCCATCTGCATCGTCAAATTGTCGATATACGTCTGCAACGTCGCATTCTCGGACGTGAACTTCTCGACGTCGGCTTGAACGCTATGTACACGCGTCACGAGGGCTAGACGGGGGCAACCAAAAAGACGATATCGGGGTTCATCAATCTATTGAGCCGAATGATGGACAAAACGGGTCGTGGGGGTGAAAGGGCGTAAAAAGAAAAACCCACCTCTGAGATCACTCTGTGCGGCAGTGATGTCCCTACAGATGGTGTCAGAGCGCTTTTTTTGCACAGGTTTCGGCAAGAGGAGGAACCGGGAGGCACCTACTTGAGTACTTGCTCTTTACGAATCGCATCTTTGACTATGTCACCCGATTCTGCTTTGGAGATTGCCCAGGCGGTGCTCTCTTCGAAACCGTTAAGTGCCATCGACGGAACGTTGAAAGGTCCTGGTGGTTCAGGCTGGAGATGTTTATCGGGAATGGTGAATGTTACCAACAAAAAAGCTCTCTGGCGGGGAGTCGAACCCCGCTCTCCCGCGGTCTTGTATAGTATTGATACATGACAGGCGGGTGTACTATCCGATATACTACCAGAGACCTTAGCAAACAGCTTCTCGATGCTCATATGGTGTTGGTCGTCATTACAAGATACACTTCACTAATTATACTCTGCCTTTTACACGCCGCTAGGATAAGAGCCGAAATCAATTTCTACTTGAATGTACTTTCTAGCCCAGCTGGAAGTGGCCTCGTTCGCATTTAACAACGGATCCAACGGCTGGAGCTTCCAGCTACGCTCAGTGGAATTCGACGGAGGATACATAGAAACCGCCGCCAACGACAGATAGGTGTGATACGGATCTTGAAACGGGTATCAGCGATCCTTCCAATCAGAATATTACAGGAGCTTCTGACCGGGATGTTCCTTTGGCGCCTTGGAAATCCCGCCAAACTTGAATTGGCAGGATGCTATAAACCTGGAGAGCGACCATTCACACACGAACTCTCGCGCTCCGAGAATCTAACAAGGTTTCAAGGGACGAAAGGCGGTGATGAGATTGCCATCGGAACGTACCGACAGCGAAGCACCACACCAAAAACAATAACAAGCATCCGCTTCTTTGTTCGTTCGCCCGCAGTAACCGCCCGACGATACTTGATTTTGAATTAGCCATCGTATGGTCTGTTTCCTCTCGTCGCTGATGAGGCAGGAGCCTTTACCAGCAAGGAAGATCGACGCTAATGCACAATATGTAGGACCCCCTAAAATCATCAGAGCCGAGTATAGGCGGTTGCAACATAATATTACCTGCAGCCTCAGCGAAGGGCACCTGGCCGTACCCGCCCTCATAGGACTGGATCGATTATCTTTCAAAGTACACGTGCGATTTGGGCAGACTACTTACTCTACAGGCCGTGATGAACTTCAAGGCAGGCTCAATCCGCACACCCGACCAGTCATTCAGCATGCTACTGATTGCAAACGCGCAGTAGGTGGTTCGTACGTCGGCATCCCCCCCATAAGGCTCAGAGGAAAAGCTGGAAAGTATGATCCTTGGTCACTGGAGTGCATACGTAACTTCTAGTGAATAAATTCTTACCTCCCATCCTCATTCTGGCACGCTTGCAATAATTTGATGATCCCTGGACGATCTAACTGGGAGAAATCATCACGAAGTATCGCAAGTGACAACAATGCGGTGTATGTCAAGATGACATGGGGAGAGTTCTCAGAGCTCTCGGAATACAAGTTGGTCTGGTGAACTCGTCAGAAGATACTCGGTCGGGATAACGGAAAGCCTAGCTACTAGCTCTGCGTTCGTTGTCATGTAATTCCCTGGTCGGAAACCAGTACCGCAGGGTCCCTCTGGGAGACAAATATCGCCATTTCTCAAGGCCCCTGTACCGATAGATCTACTCACGGGTCTGCTGTTCCCATATCCACTGCTGCCAACCCTCCTTGTCTGGTGTGTTCGTACTTTCGTTTGCGAATTGGCCCGTCAAGTCCAACGACCCCAGACAGTAGAAAAATAAGGCCAGTCTATCGCATGATTATTATGGACTGTCCCCAGGACCACCAACGAACGTCACACTTGGATGGATCGATGTCGACCTGAGAGCTCGGTAATCCAAGGAGACACCTGTTACAATGATTCGCGTGTGCGCCTGTGGATAACGGAGGCAAGGAGTCCATCGCGGCACCGAGAGTACACCGGTTGATAATGTTTGGATGCTGGGGGGTCGTTGGATAAAAGTTGTGGACTAACCCACGTCGCGGACTTTGATCACCTACTAGTAAGCCGCCACCTTTCTCTGTCACGATACCTTCAAGTACTGATAGAACTTCACAATAT
Organism: Rubroboletus satanas; assembly: GCA_038090635.1. Classification (NCBI taxonomy): domain Eukaryota; kingdom Fungi; phylum Basidiomycota; class Agaricomycetes; order Boletales; family Boletaceae; genus Rubroboletus; species Rubroboletus satanas. The sequence continues at coordinate 65,300 of JBBPNB010000025.1, forward strand.
AGTAAAACCAGTGGGTAATATTGTCCATGTCTCTGGGTCTCTCTAAATTTGCTAAGCCTGATATATCCGTCACCAGGGCCCTGGTAAATTACTAATTCCTGCCAACGCACCTCGTTTTGACAATGCAACACGGACTTTGCGATGGGAAAGGTACAAAGTACTTGATGCCATCGCAATGCAAGTGCGCCGTGTGAGCTGAAACGGCATCATCAATAAGTCGACCCGCAGCATCATTTATGCCTGCTTGTCATATAGACCCGGCGGCCGCTCACCGATCTCCTCAAGATAATCGGGGTGTTTACCTATCCCTGTGGAGCCAGTGCTTTCCCCAAAAGTCGAAATTCAGCACCAGTGACATCCCAGATCTGACCGGCAAGGTCATGATCGTGACGGGAGCCAACACTGGTATTGGCAAAGAAACGGCCAAGGTGAATTTTACTTCTTGGGTTTGAGTTGTAGGCAGACGACTTTATCAACTTCCGGATAGGCACTACTCTAGCATAATGCAAAGGTGTACGCTGCCGCCAGAGATCAGGCCAAGGGCGAGAGTGCGATACAAGAGCTCAAGACCACCACCGGAAAAGAGGCAATCTTCCTCAGACTTGATCTCAAATACCTTAGAGCCGTGAAAACAGCGGCAGAAGAGTTCCTGAGGTAAAAGTTCGCTGCTCGTGAAGGTGTCTTGCGTGATAATTTTTTGACAGCAAGGAGACTCGGTTAGATGTTCTCATTAACAATGCGTCAGTGCAATCAACTGGTTACTAAAGGTTCTCCCTATTTACTCAGGGGATCTCTTCATCAGCGGTGTCATGTTTCCCCCCGTTTCCCAGTTGGCATCGGACGGTTATGACCTTCAGTTTGGTACCAACGAGACACATGAGGTCGATCTCTCGTCGCATTCTGGTAGGAACCCTGTGGTGATTTAATATATAAAAAAAGAACTGACCCACTCACGATACTACAGGATTTAGGATTGGACGGTGTTCCCTACGGGGCTCTCACGCAACTGTATGCAGGTACCTCCCCTGCCGCCGCGGATCTTGGAGGAAAGGTGAAATTTCATGACATCTGCATGGTTCGTGACATTGAGAAATATTGTCAGTATCTCGTTCCGTGGGCCAGGATTGGACCATCTCGTAATGACGCGCATGATCCAACAGTCGGACGAGCATTATGGGAATGGTGCGAAGAGCAAATCAAGGATGTTTGATACGAGAACTCTTTATTTCGTCCGCTGAGATGTGTAGATACCGACAGCCCCGATTCCCGTAATGCCCCATTTGTTTGGCTTTGGAGTCCTCAGCTCGGGTTGCGTTGGTCAAGAAAACAACATCATCCGAGAGTCGGGATGACGGATATCACCGTGAAGCTCGACTAGCTGAGACGTATTTGATGAAAACAACTTGACGGGCTGTTAGTCGCCACCTTCCATATCAAGATCACCTCCAACTCCGGCGCCCTCCCCCAAGTCATCAAATTCTGCATCCTCTGCATCGTGTTCCCATCCTTGCTCTACCTCGTACGCGTGAACTACTTCGGTAGAGGTAGGATCGTTCGTCGAAGAGGCACCCTGAGCAGAGGTAGTGGCTGCCGTGGCGGACAAGGATCTTGAGACTACGCCAAGGATTTCATCCATGCGATCCCCAAGGCGGTCCTCGAGTTCTTCAACAATCTATCGGACGAGAGTTATGAGTGGATGATAGGGTGTACACTGGAGGGGAGACACACGACATAGAGTTCGACGGGCTCTGTCGGGGCAAGGTTTACGACTTGCAGTTTCTCTGCTTTTGTGAGGGAGAAGGGAGCAAGGTCGCGAACAAGCTGAGATATGCCATGATCAGACTGCTGCGACGTGGGCTGATACTCTGCGGAAAGGTATTGAATCGACTGGGTTACACGTCAAGGGGGTTGATCGTGTGCGGTGGACCGGGGAGCTCACTTCGAGTTCGACGGTGCGTAGATTCTCGGAGACTTCCTCGGTGTGTGGTTCGAGGGTGGGTTTTCCGGACGTGTCTTCTTCTTTTTTGATACGGATTGCGGTCTTTGTGCGGGTGAGGTGGTCGGCGTCGAGCTCACGGAGGAGGGCGAGGACCTCGAAGTTGGAGAGGAGTGCTAAGCGGGGGTGGATGACCTCCATGATGGGATGAGCTAAGGTTAGGGTTAGTGGACATTGAAAAGTAAACAAAGGACAACACCTCCATGGGAGACGAAAAAGAAACCTGCAATATCATAATAGCGGGAAAAAAGAAAGAAAACAAACATATCAACTTCTTCTCCTCAAAGACTTTCCGACTCTGATTGCGACCATGAACAGACCAGGTCTGTCGTCTCTTCTCTTCTCTTCTCTCCTCCTCCTCCTCCTCTTCGTCCCTCTCGTTCCCGAGCTCACCTTTGCCAGGTCAACCCCCACAGCGTCCACCGAGCCTCGCTCCCCCTGCCGGTCTGTCTTCCCAGTTCAGATCGCCCTATCCAACGTCCCAGTACCCCCTCCCACAGCGCACCTACCCCGCACCCGCACTTCAACAACCAAACCCGCACCGCACTCCCGCCGTACCACAGTCTCCCTTCCTCCAGAGACAGCAGCCACAATCAGCCACCTTCCCCTTCGCTGCCGGCACAGGCGTCCTCGCACAGAATGGTGCCTCTCTTCCACCTCATATGAGCCCAAATCCGCCCGCGGCGACGCCCACAAGCGCCCCATCGGCATCCTCCGCCAGCGAAGTCGGATTTGATCCAAACGAGTTCCCCGCACTTGGATCGCTCGTCCAGACAAATCACTCGAATCCGTCCTCTAGCAACAATGCCCCCACCTCGCTCGCCAGTGCCGCGCTCACGTCGTCTGCCAACAATCCACCAGGCTCGAGTGCGACTAGCTACGCGATTCAGGCAGGCCAGGGTGGCTCAACGGCAGCTACAGCAGGCGTACAACCGAGAGATTTTGGTCCAGAAGATTTCCCTGCATTGGGTGGTCAGCAGGGCCAACAAGCGCTACCATCTCAGAGCCAGTCTCAGAATCAGCCACAATCATCCGAGAATCACTCGCCAGCCCATCCACCTGGATTGAACGGCTTCAACGATCATCGAACGAGTATACTAGGCTCGTTAAATGTTGCCCAGCAACCGAACGCGAACAATCTTCCCTCCTCAGCGCTCGCAGCAACACAACAATCAGGCACACCAGGAATGCTCAACTTGCGGGGTATCCATCCCGGTTTCCAAACCCAGGGTGACGCTGAGAAACAGAGGGTAAGCGGTCATCTTGATTCTGTGATTTTCTGCCCGTGCACGTCTTTGCATATATCATGCATCATTCACGTGCTCTTGTTTTTGCCACGAAAATGCTCACCAAATCGTCAGCAAAATTATGCCTTGAAGCTCAATCAGGTGTCTCATGCAGCATGGAATGCTCCTAATACAAATCTGCCACCTTCGCAACCGAATGGCTCGACACCCACAGGTCAAACACAGTCGCAATCGCAACCACATTCTCAACCACTCGTGCAGGGTCAACTTCCGGGCCAGCTACAGTCAACGCCAACACAGCCGTCGTCACAAGGACAACAGATTCATACGAGCAATAATCCGCAATCTCAGACACAGCCATCACAGCAACATCTCAATGCCCCACCAGGCGTTCCACCACCTGGAGTCAGCCCGTATGCGTCGAATGGAAGCCATCCACTGCAACCACCCCATCCTCACGCGCAGCTGCATAGCTCGCTTGCACAAGCCCCAAACCAACCCCATCATCACCCACAAACGCCTGCTCAGCAAGTGCTCATTTCGGCCGCTGACCGATGGGGGCTGTTGGGGTTACTGGCCATGATAAAGAATGCCAGCGTGGATGCGGACGGCGGTTTGAGTAGCGTTGGCACGGACTTGGGTGCGGTCGGCCTCGACATGGGTTATGAGGGGTGAGTCTCGGGTTCTATAGAGTAAAAGGGAATTGTCAACCGTGTCATGCGAAGGAACCTGTGCTCGACGTTCATAACACCGTGGGCCGATCAATCAGCAGCACGGAGCGTAGAACCGGATTTCCACCTTCCTTCCTGTTATAACGTGCAGCCTCCGCCACCTGGGCCAAGTAAAGCAGGGGCATTCAGTGACGAGACATTATTTTATATGTTCTACTCGCATCCGAGGGATGCATTGCAAGAAATAGCGGCACAGGAACTGTGAGTCGTGGACTCGCTCTCTGTTTGCATATTCCTGTGCCCTGCTATTGAATCTTCCGGGAATAATACTCATGCACCTGTCGAACAGGTGGAATCGGAACTGGCGGTACCATAAGGATCTCCGGATTTGGATAACCAAAGAAAGTGGCAGCGCACCGTCGACGAAAATTCCAGGGGGTGAAGCTGGTACCTACACATGGTGGGACCCCGAATCATGGACGAAGGAACGAAAAGAGATGACGGTGCGATACGCTGATTTGGAAGAGAAGACCCTTCCGGCATTCGTCATGGGGCCAGGGCTGGTGCTCAACCAAGCCGCTCAAGGTGCTCAAGGACAACAAGCCCCAGGGACGATAGGGGCACAAGTATCGAATCAAACCACAGGTCAACCCAGAATGCAAATGGCGGGCATTTGAGATGTACCACTAGGCCTCCCACCTTTCTTTTCTTTCAATCATTGTCTTCGTTTTGCGGCGATCTTTTCTTCCTTCTTCGTTCGGTGCAGATTCATCGCCTACTCCTCACCCACGTATTCTCGAATTTCTTATTCCAGCGTTCTCCCTGCTTCACTGCCGATGTTCTTGAAGTGAACGATGATTGTATCTGTACCCCTTAATTTGCTCGCTTATTCCCGTCAATCACTTCCGCACAGTGTGATTCTTTCGAAACTGTGGACAATTGAATTATCAAGCTTGGGAAGAATGTCTCAAAAGGGCTAGTCAACATCGGGGCTACCATGGTAAACCGGGACTGGCTCTAAATCGCGGGAATAACTCTGAAAGGAACAACCACCCGACTACTTCAAAGAAAATAACACCAATTGACGCTATGATAGAGACTCAAAGCAACAAATCATCTCCACCGCCCGCCGTTTCCCCAGCCTTGGCAGGACCGAAATTGCCAAACGTATTTCCCAGACCCAAGCTCGTTGCAGCGCCCGTCGCACCGCCTGGTTTTTGAGAGGATGCCCAGATACCCGCTTGTGCCCTCTCCTTTTCGAGATCCTTGATCGATTTTCCGGCGATCGCGGATTTGACGGTGGTACTGGAAGAAGACGGGGCGCCGAGGGACATGGACCACAGGTCCTCAAATCCAGACAAGCCTCGGGTTGACGCAGGCGGCGCGGCGGCGCCCGAGGCTGGTGCCTTGTTCGGCTGCGCCGAGGTAGACGTCCGAGTGACAGGCGTGGATGTGGATGTGGTGGGCGAAAGCGGCTGCGACGACGTCCAAAGGGTGTTGTTCTGCGCTGGCGTAGGGGATATCGTAGTAGCAAATGACTGGGACTGGGACTGCCTGTGGTTAGTAACGGAGGAGAGTGGGTTCAGTACGGATGCGTTGAGAACCGGCGGAGAGGTCGTTCTGTAAGCTTGCGACGCCAACGTCGGGTTGATGCTGGATGCTGGAGGGCGGTTTGTTGGGGGTGAGGTATTCAACATCTCCATCAGAGTCGGGCGAGCAGCGAGTGGAGACGCCGGGGAAGATGGAGAAGGTGCGGCTTGGAAGTCTGCAAAATCGTCGTCTAGCGAGATGTAAGCATATTAAACGAGCGATAGTCAAGACAAGGGCCCAACCATCGAATCCAGTCAAGGAAGGCAATGCCTTGTTGGTGTTGGTGGTGTTGGTGTTGGGGGCGGACGGTGCAGTGCTAACAGGCGCATCATTAAACCCACCAAGGAGATCGACCTCTGGTTCCTTCTGCTGTGGAATAGCTGGAGCAGACGCAGTCTGTGTGCGTAAAGAGGAACCGATTGTTGCAGAGCGAGAAGGAACATTACTCCGAGAGACAGAGTTGGATCTCCGGGCGACGGTCTCGTCGTCTCCAGCAGTGTACTCTTCGAAGTCTCGCCGACCAGTGCTATCCCTGAACCCTCCTGAGCTCCCACCAGAATAATAATCTAACGATGCGGATCAGCTAGGGTTAAGATGAGAAGAGCCACCGTTTACCGTCTCTTCCGCTCATTCTATCCCCGTAGTATCCGCTGCTACCGCCTAAACCATCGCTGCCGAAGCCACCGTAGCGACCGCCTCCAGAGGTGAAGCTCATTGGATCGTTGCCAGTGCCGATGTATTTTCCACGATTAACCTTTGCTTTACGTCTCTCCGTACGAATAGTTTCCACGTCTGAGAGAAGCTCGACTAATTCACGAGCACGATTGCGAACTGGTGGAAGCAAAATGCATGATAAAGTAGGGGGAGACGTGGAGGGGGAGACGCACCATTTTGGCCCTCGTCTTTGCCCTTGTCATCTATGTAATGAAAGTTTCTAAGCATTTTCAGGGTAGAAATGTGCGAGCGCGCGTCGTCGACGACACGCTCGCTGCCGTGTTTGATGAGATATTCAAGCAATTGCAAAGCCTGGGATGCAATCATGAGCGATCGTACATGCGGATTATAAAATAGGATACCTTGTAAATCTGTCGCCACTGCCGAGCTTCCTTCTCCATGAATCGGCCGTAAATGCAAGGCATGATCTCGTTGAAGGTTTGGCTGCGAGCGGATAAGGGTATCTGTGGTTTGAGCGATATCGTGGACTCACAAATTGAATGTCCTTATTTTCGGATCAGCAACCTAGAAGGAGGAGTGGTAATAACAGCACTCACCCTTGGGCGATCTCCTGCATCAATGTCGAACTTGCTCCCCTGGAGATATAGATGTGAAAATGGGTGCTACAGGGAAGGCGCACAAGCGTACCAAGGCTCGTCACTGGTTGCGTCTCTGACTTTGACTTCCATCTCGCTAATGTTGAGCACGGCATTCTTGGCCTATGGGAGGTGAGAAGGAAGCGAGGATGGTCTGGTTTGTTGATATACCTGGTTGTACATGGCCTTGATGTCGTATATGGTCATGCTCGAGAGGGTATTTGCGAGAGAGTCCAAGCGCTCCATGGTGGGCGAAGTTGAGCGTGTTGAGCAACGACGGGCGTGTAGTGAGTTATTTGCGACCCCCAAGAGAGAGGTCGATCGACTTGCGGGTCCTCCTCACACTCCCTGGTGTTCTTCAGTCTTGACTGGTCTGAGGCTCGCTCGGCCTCTGCTATGCCGCCTGGCCCCCCACTCAATCAAGGTCAGTATTCTGATTACCAGACCAACCCCCGAGCTCACGTTCCCCGAGTGCCATGTCTTGGGACTTATCTTCCGTCTTCTCGCGTCTCCGCCGTTCCGTTCGTCGTCAACCCACACCAGAGCCGCCCCCGCAAGACACCGTGCCGCAATTCCAGCGCGAGCCCTCTGCGCAAGAGTTGCCGATTGACCGCAAGATTCTCCAGGATCCAAGTTCGTTCCTCGAGGCCGAAGCCCAGGATGCCTTGCCTCTTGGTCTCACTCCGAGCACTCGATTACCCTCTGCGGATGGCAGTAGTAATACCCGTTCCCGCCCCAGACCGACAGATCTCTCGTCGGAGCCTCTCTCAGGATGCAGCGAGTTGCCCGTGGACATCTCACCACGAACCCGATCGAGGCTGGCGATCAGTCGCATCTCCAACATTGCAACCGGTGGTGAATGGTCGACGTTTGGAAGGAAACGCGAACAACGAATTCTAGATATTGCTGGCCCATCCCCGGATAGTCCCAAGAGGACCTCACATTCTCTATCTCCCACGAGAGACAGTAAGCAGCTCAGCGCAGACAGCACACCGTCTACGTTCACGCTGAGTCGTCTCACCAACCCTTCACGACCCTCTGGTAGCACGCATGAAAGGCGTTCAAGTCCGAGCCCAAGATCCCCTCGACAATCACCCGATATTCGATTCAATAGCAAAGCCTCATCTCCGACGGATACGATGTCATCCAAACGGCATCCGCGAACGCCACAAAGACCACCTTCTGACCCAGCTCTAGCAACGTCTTCTGTCACGAATTTAACGACCCCTGTAAATCGAGAACTAGCCTTTGATTCACCTCACACCTTTGGCCATCTGACACCCCCTAATAACCCCGTAGATTCTTCTGTTGCATACCCTTCTCCTCCTCCACCACTCCCTCCCCTTGACCATCCAGAGTTGGCAGCTGTACTCTCTTCACGTAGAAATTCCACGTCTACTGGCCAACCCACCTTGTCCGCGTTTCGGGACCGTTCAAGCACATTACCGACAAACCATCACCCCCCACGCAAGGACGATTTATTCGCCTCGTTGTCTCTTAAGCTCGGACGTTCGGCTCGACATCGATCAAGTGTCCCCCAGGCGAAGCAGGTTTTCAACGTGGCGATGGTAGAGCAACACGAGACCGGACCGCCCGATACCCCCGAGGGACGTCGACGCGCTAGGACAGTCTCGGGAGGTGCACGGGGGCGACGGACGAGTGCAGACTGGAGTTCATACCAGGCGACTGTGGGAGTGAACTTGGGTGCGAATCAAGCATGGCCTGCTGAGGTCTCGCGAGAGATCCTGAGGCTGTCTTTGGCCGCGCCTCCAAACACTGCTCCGGGGTCCTCGGGAAAACGTGAGGCACGAACACGTGGTCGAAGTGCGGACCCCGTTCGTATGCCTGATCGGGGTACTAGGTCACCATCATTTTTACCTTTCCCTCATCCATCGCAACCGAATTCCCCACCGCCGTCCACAGCGTCAGCGACGCTTCCAGGTCAGCCCAACCCCATATACTTGACCCCACGATATCATCTAACACCCGAATCTCACCCAGACGGCCGGGAAGTAATATCCTCCAGATCTCTCTCTCTTCAATTCGACCTTGGGAACCGCAGAGGCAGCCAGCAGCCAGGACGATTCACGATGGCCGAGGTGAAACGCAGCTTATCCGCCATTGAAGTCCGGAATGGCCGGAACAACAAGGCTAGTGGCGCCGCCTATACTTCATTGGGTTTAAGCGACCCTGCCCCCACCTTGTCGGAAGCGCCCCAGACCGCACCATTACTCCATCCTTCCTCTGCTCTCACACCATCACGATCGCTGTTTTCTGGACGTGTTTCCCCTACCAATACCCCCACGTCGTCTTCTATGCAAGGAGAACCATCCACCCCCACGCCTGCGCCTAGGCAACTGAGCGATAAGAGTAGAGGGAAGCGCAAAGCAGAGGACAACATAGACATCACTCCCCCAGAGCAAAAGAAGGAAGGACAACGCGCAACATTTCTCCTTCCCTCCGAAAGTCGAAGTGAGTGCCATTCATAGCTTGGTTACGTCTCAGACCGCTCTATTGGCCCTTGCTCAAATTGATGTTTCGAAGGTCAGCGAGTTTCAAACTCCTCACACGCTCCATCGTCGTATCACCGCAAGCGCGCTCGTTTGTCGTCGATCTCACCTTTTGCTACTCCCGCGCAATCGCGACCATCGTCTGTGCAAGAGACACCCCAGTCCACAAGTCGCAAACACCTTTCCACGTCTCTTTCCAGCAGTACCGGGGCTCGCATTGCTCCACCTCGCACACCTTCGTGTGCTGCATCCACTCGTTCCCGTCAGCCTGCGACTCCCAGTACAACTAGAAGACACGAACGACATCAATCCATGTCCCAAGTTTCGATACCTATAAGCGCATTCATATCACCGCATGCACCATCCATCGGCAGGTCGACCAAGTTCCATATGCGAGATCCCCGCAAGCCTCCGAAGAAGCCTAATGACACACCATGGGGACTTCGATCTGCGACAGAAGACGAACCAGGTTCACCGATACAAGCATGGTGTTTTTTCTTTGGATTTTTGTTATTCCCTATTTGGTGGATAGCTGGGCTTTTCCTTCGTATCCCAACGACAAGAATCGCTGGGGATGTTGACGCCGAAAAGGGCGTCGCCATCGATGACCCTCAGATAGAACATGGTAAGCTTTTTGCTTCTCTTTCAGCGCCGTGGTATCCGACCCCTTCCACGACAGACGCAAGGATATGGCGCTTCCGATGTCGTGTGATGACAGTCGTGTCATTATTTACATACATCCCGTTTATCGTCCTCGTCGCCACTTATGCGCCAAGATAACAAGCAAGTCTTGTCTTAGTAGACCGCATCCCGTTCTCCGTCACTTTCTTGCATTGCCATAATGGACATGAACAAGCCTCACTTTGTTTGAACTCTTGGTCGTCTTGGTAGACACGGCGCAATTCAAATCATTCTTTCACTCGACTGCTGTTCGCTCCTTACTGGTGTCTATAAAATAGCATTAAACTTATACCCGACTGTTGTCGCTCACTGTTGTTTAGCTATGCGTGTTGTTCTACTACCATGTCATTTGTGGCTGCCAAACAAACAGCAAAGTCCTCATGGACAACCAGACACCAGAAGAGTTCCTCGACAGCGTCGAGGGCGAAATCTCCTTTTTCCGCTCCGTAATGCGAGCGCGCCCGGTCGGTATACACAAACACTTTCATGTCCTCGCCATCCGTAACGCCATCCACAACGACACCGGTCGTGTCATGCCCGTAGAGAACATCTGGACCAAATTGAGGACCTGCTATGATCTCGAGGTGTTGGAGAATGCGGTACGATCCCCCCCATAACCTCAACCCGTCGCCGCGTCTCAAGTAAAAGAGTACTGATACTGACGAATTCGTGAACGGCGTCCTCACCAAACAGGAAACAGACGGTTTCGACACGTCGGGTCCATACCCACACATGATACGCTCCCCGTCCCCCTCTGAGAACCTCTCCCGCCATCCCTTTTTTCGTGACGAATTCGCGCTGCCGACGGACGAGATGTTCGAGACGTTGATCGCGGCGCGCCGGGTGAGCGCCACAGCTTCCATCCCTTCGTCGACGCCCGCGCCCTCCCCGCGCCAGCTCAGCAAGACACGAAAATCGAAAGCGCCAAAACGGAACAAGAATAAGGCGGATATGGCGGGATTGGTTGGGGGGGATAGCGATAGCAGTGCGTTGACGCAGGAGAGTGGGGACGAGGGGGGTGCATTCACGCCGAGGGACAGTGTCGTGACGGGGACGGATGCGGGGACGGATTATGAGGATGATACAGAAGTACAAGAGATTTCGCCAGGTTTGTTTGGTCGGACATTATTTTTCTCTCGGAATGATCGTGATGACCTTTTCTCAGCATCGGTACAACCGAAAGTTGGCCGCGGTGGTCGGGTGTCGAAATCGGGCAGGGGAGGAACGGCAGGAAGAGGCAGAGCGGGCTCAACAAGCCTGGGTCGTGGGGGAGGCAAGAAGAGAAAGAAGTAGACGTTCACGCTGCCTTGATCATGTCCGTCAAGCTGACTGTTGTAGCACGCTATCCATTGGTTGTCTGATCACTTAAATCATTTGCACAGCGGATAGAGCGGACACTAGCAGTACATCGCGACGAAAGATGCTTGTACTAGTCCATTACCACATCCACATCTTCTGTGGGCTTATCAGATCTGGCTTTCTGGCTGCGCCGCTCAACAACGAAAGCATCTATCCTTGCTTTCAGCTCTAAATCTATATGTCCAAAGTCAACACGGCGCAGCGAGAAAACACCAAGGTGGCTTACCGGGAATCACCTCGTTGATCGTGAGTGGGAGTCGGTTGAATGGATCCTTGGCGTCAGACAGGAGGTGCGATTTGATCGTAGAACGGTCAATAACCGTTCGGGAAGACGGCAGAATGACCGGGTCGCGCATCAGTGTGAACATCAATGGATCTACCAATCGCGGCGTGGTTGAGTTCGTAAAATGTATTTTTTTTTGGCAAGAACGAGAGCCTACCCAAGAATTCATCGGGAACTTCTCCCAAATCTTCTTCAGCCTCGATCATCACTTTCGCTTCCTCAGTCTTGACGACGAATAAACGTATCTGTTCGAGCTCGGGCTCCGACTTCAAAGCAATCCTCCTGGCTTTCTCGATAGCCATTTCAAACAACTCTTTCTTGTAACTGCGTCCATCGCTGGCGACTGCACGTGCAAACTCGTCTTGGTCGCTCAAGTTCAGATAGACTTGCAAGATATCGCTAAGCAGCTGCTTTGGATCAAAGCGGTACTTCTCCGGTTCCTTGACGCGTAGTTCTCCACACTTGGGGCCGACGAGCGCTTCGAGGTTGTAATCCAACATGGCAGCGAGCTTATCCACGATTTCGGGCATCATGAACGGCGCCTTTGTCTCTGCAGTAAAGTCCCTGAGCAACCCCACGGTCGATTTACCGAGGGTGGTATAACTAGACGCATGACGTTCGAGCCCACGGAGCGTGCTCTCGCGTTCGCGCCGGTACTGAGTAGGGCGGGCTGCCCAAGTGGTTTGGTCGCGCATCTCTGTTTGAATGTTGTGAATCTGTGTCAGTTCGCTGAGAGACTCGTCCATGAGGTAGGTGACGTCGTTGATCATCAAATTGATGAAGTGAACAAATTTTTCGACATTCCTATCATAAACGCGTGAGCATGGGGGTCCCCTTTGCAGCGTGATGTAATAGTTACAGCGCCTCCGCGTTGAGTGCTTGCCTGTGAACAGGATTGCTCCAGATTGCTTTAAGGATGTACGCGATGTTCTGCCTTCACGGCGCATCAGACCCATTATATCAGCAGTGGATACAGAACTTGCCTAGCATCTAGGGAATTGGCCACAATTTAAAAGAATTCTCGTAACAATGAGATAGGTACTCACTAAATTTATCATAGAACTGTGAGCTTGCTCCTGTCTGTTCAACCTCTGTTTGGAATGACCGTCTCAGAATCAGAATGGATGCAGAGGCTAACATCCCTACCGATATAAAAGTGTGTCAATGCCGGGATCAAATGTTTCAATGCCAATGGATGGCTGTTCAGCGTTCCGCCCAAAACTCCACTTCGTTCACTTCCGTATGGTAGGACACCGTAAAACACCGCCTACGATAATATCAACGTTGCCCATTAGGACTATTTCCTACCCATACCTCGTTAATCTTGGACTTCAAGAAGGGGTTCTTGATGTACCAGGTTGATGTCAAAAAAGTGAGAGCGAACACGAGTAATTCATCTTTTCCGGACAGATCCAGGCTGTCCGGTGAGTGGCTGAAGAATTCGTCCATAAACATGTGTTGAGAGAGTCAGAGGAACGGCGTACCGAGTGACGAAAAGGAAAAACCCCACTACATCTTCCAATATATACTCCGGAAGTACCCTGAATGACATGGGAACTTCCTGGGGGAGCGGTAACCTGCCAAACGCTCAACAAGACATACCCGTCCACCGGAAACAAACGTACACGACCAGGGGAGTAGGATGCAAGCCTTTCGGGTCAGCTCTTCGTATCAACCAGGTCGAGACAAAATTGGTGAAACCGATATATCGGAAAACAAAGTCTGGCTCGAGCAATTGCACGCGGAATGCAAACTGATGCGCTTGAATTTTCGCCATCTCTGTCTGGGTCATAAATCAGGTGTCGGGTATCCCTTTAGACCGAGCACGCGCACCTTCATTTGATTGAGGGCTGCTTCCGTCCGTGCATGGAAGGGACTCTAAAAAACGCGTGAACACGGAATAGACTGAGGAATGAGTGTGGCTGACACCTATCCAAGAACCATCACCATTAATCATATCATGGTGACGTTGCAGTTCATCGTAATGCTTAGCAAAATCGTCGTATGTCTGCGTAGTTCTGAGGTAGCCATAATGTCCCATGGCATTGCAGAGATAGAAGATTTCAGATATGAAGTTTGGTGTTGCAGCTATTCCGTGGATAAAGCACCTCAAATCGATTGCAATCGATTGCCGAGATTAAGCAACCTACCATTGCCTTTGTTTGCCTCTGCCCATTGTCCCGCCTCTTGTGACGTGGCTTTGATGCGCGTCTCCTCACTCACATCGATACGGTTAGAGACAGCGAGGTACAACGGGTCAATGCGATCCATCTAGCTGGGTCGTCAGGTATAAGAACTACCAAATCGAGTATGACAAACCTTGGAGTACCGGGCATCGATGAAAGGCTCTGCAAAGCGAAGGAGTACGTTCTGTAAGTTGACCATGAAGCTGTCGCTTGCAACCGTTTGTGGATCCACCTTAAAGGCACATATGAAAGCGTTGCGAGAAAAGTCTGAGCATGCCATGTACCTGCATCCCAGCTCGCTTGACGTTTAGCTTGACTACAGTAGCAAAGTACTCTAAGGCTGCTTCCCTGGACTCCGGAGATGCCCGTACGAGAGCGTTGAATATTTGAAAAAGTGATGACTGTGGGTGGGTGGGTGACATACTCGATATTGAGCTTGCCACGATCTACTTACCTGCAGGCTCTTCACTGTACCCCTGAGACTCGCGGTAGAGGACTCCACGTCATTGCGTGAACGTTTGGTTGGTTCGGAGAAATAATTGTGCGCAATGAAAGGCTGCAAAGACTGTCATGGCTGATACCGACACAAGCGTGTGCCTTATCTTACCCAATCCCTGCTGAATACCCCTAGTCGACACAGAGGACCCATCAACGTTTGCGTTTCGAACGTAGACGCCGTAGTATGCGGTGGATTCCAGTCGTCCAGTCTAGTAAACAAGACTGCTATGCTCTTGATCGAGACAAGTGCTTCCACGCCACCGACTACACCCCGCCAGGAAGAGTCACCTCCTGCTAAGCCCTCGGGTTTGAAAAGACACGGATGGAATAACAGCCGTCGTACGACCGGTCCAAGCACGCCATCGATTTCGTTCTCTGGTTCGAAACGTCGAACTATGTCTTGAAGAAAGGGCTCAACTTCCGTTGGGGAAAGGACATGATTCGGAGAGGATACGGCTGCAAGTGGCGTGGAGAGAGTAGATAGTGACAACAACGAGCTAACAAATTCAGGTGGACCAAGTTCTCGCCTGTGCTAGGTATGAGATTGGAAATGGGTGATGCACGGTTTGACACGCACCCTACGGGTTGGGGAAACACTTCTGGTTCTTGCAGAGTGAAACCGGCATAACTGATGATAAGACCGCGAATCTTTTCGAGGAGGGCAGATGCTTGATGCAACTCGTTGACTGGATTCTGTGGAGCGATGTATGAGCGTTTCGTACACATGCCATGGACTCTTCCAACCTTCTTGATCAGGTTCGCTTTAGCGCTATTGAGGCGTTTCCAGCAGCCGACCAAGTACTCAAACACTGTCATTTGGGTTGGGAGGGATGCAAGTACGGGAGCATAGTCAAAGTCATCCCTGAACGGGTCTTTGTAACGGGTAAAATAGATGCGTCAACCGAACTCACGACATTGCCTGAGGGTCCAACTCTAATCGAGATATAAGAAGGCGATCGGCAAGGTCCCCGGAGAGGTTCATTGCAGAGGCTGTTCCATGCCTCGGTTTAGTTGTACAAAGCTGAATGTAAACCCGACTCACGGTATCCCTCTGAAGCAAGTTCAGCTTCGAGACTCTTGAGCCACACGATGTCATAACTGCTGTGTTCCGCTACCGAACGCTACTGGTTGTAAGATGTCTGACGCGACGGGCTGTGCCTTTGCATGTACCTTGAGTGTGACTTTGAATATCTGTGTAAGTGTCTCATCTTCCCATGACTGTATATCAAGCTTCGTGGCAGGGACTTGTTTCCTCTTGGGTGGCATGGATGGTGTCGGCGTCTGTGGCTGCTGGGCAACTAGCAGAGCTGGTTTTGGCTGAGCCGACTTGGGCGCTGGCACCGACGGCGGAGCGGCTGGGACTGAGGTGGATGCAGCATCGGGCGATGGGGCACTAGATCGTCCAACCTGCAGCTTTGCAAGACGCTTTGCGCGGATCTGAGGGGAGATTCAGCGTCAGTGAAAGCTGTGAGTGAGACTGTCCCTACGCGATCGGCGTCGTCCTGCGGGTCGGTCATGGCAGTCGGTCAGCTGCAGTGACCTGACCGTAGCCGAGAATTGTCAAGTACGCACGTGACCCAGACTAACCTTCTCTCTGACATGTTTGGTCTGCTCTCGACAGTCCGGTTGTTCTCGACGTCGGCCATTGCCAACTTTCCAAAGTTAAAGACACACAGTGGTGCAAAAAAGAGATGGCGCGCCATCGGTAGCGGAAAATTCAAACGAGTGGGTATTTCGTGGTGCATCTCGATCGACTAACCAGTCTTTGCCATGCCATGCCAGGCTCATGCCAATCATTCGCACAGGAATGTATCAAAGAGACCCGCACGGAAAAATAACCTCGCTCAAACGACATACTCTAGTCAATCGCAGACAGTCACCCTGAAAAGGCTACTTCCGTATGCCTGAGCAGCTCAACACTTATACGTAGGTCAGTCGTTCCACTATATCCTGTCATTTAAATTTCTTTATCTCCGCATCAGACTCTTCATGGATGGTATCTTGCATGTAGTCTACAGCTAAAGCATCCCTCCGTAGGCACTCGAAAGGTCTACATCCATAGATTAATTGCGTTCTTCTACCCCAACCTCATCCAACGCATTGCTCTCTGCGTGTTCTAGTGCCTCAACGGGCTTCTTCGTGCCACTTCCACCAAAGAATTCATGAATGCTCCGCTGTTTGGGGTCATGCTCCACGATCCCCTTCTGACGCTTCTTGAGAACGATCGTCAAGGAAAGCGAGCAACGTTGCGAAGATGGTGACTTACGACGTCAGTGATGTGCTCGTGTCGGTTCACGTCGGTGACTGTGACGATTAATGGAGGTAGGTTCTCGAGCTCATCGGTTATTTGTGATACTTGCGCTCCAGGCTGCATACATGTTGTTAAACGCACTAGTCGAAGGGGCCAAGCATTACCTTGACTTGTACAGTGACTCTGGTCCAAGCGGTATTCAGTAAACCTCTGTAATCCTCAGTCGGCGCACCGCCGTTGTTTCGCTTCAGCAAAGCCTGTACGAGTTCGCTAATGCAGAGACCATGGCTAACCACCGCGACGTGCACGCCTTCGACACCCGACGAAATCGCACGAGAGAGGTAGGGCTTCAATACAAGATCATTAA
>JBBPNB010000026.1:0-81808 GCA_038090635.1 Rubroboletus satanas
GGAAGAAAGTTTACTCGCGGATGGCGCTGGTCACGAGATAACGAAACGATTTGACCAACACGAATCTCTCGCTTACGGGGTTGATTGGTCTTTTCACCATCATAAAGACGGAGACGACACCTTGATTGCAAGTTGTTCGTTCTACGATTGTGCGCTACATCTCTGGAGTGGGTAATCAGGGACTAGAGTGTTCGGTTACATTCATTACCAGCGCCTGCGGGTAATGAGTGTTGTTTATGGCTAGCGTGCATTAATCCTCGTGGTAACTGGAGTCAGCGAGTGCAGGAACGGACGAATCCACAGGCGTTGGAGGGCATGTAGCGATTTCTTTCCTACGCTCTTTCCAGAAGCCAGCATTGGATCCTTTCATGACGAAAGCCAACGTCCATCTTGACAGACCTCTTAATGACTCCGGTTGGTGGGCAGACAACGTCAAGAGCGATGCCAAAGATAAGATAAATGTCAGGCTGCATCGTTGTGGTTTCAGAGGCGATGTATCGAGTCACGCATGAACTCACCATTCCGCAAATTGAACGACTGGATGCCTACTGTGCAACCAATTTTTCGACATCGAAGCTCTTAAAGCTTTGGGCAGAACGTAAAGCGCCATCTCCCCTCTCCTCCTTGCACTCTCGATCCAGATGCTCACCCCACAAACGAGCGAACCAGCGAGAGTACTGCCGTAAGGACCATCCCACACGTCGTGCGAGATCTCGGGGAAGAGCCGAGCTAGCACGAGAGTGCGGGTAAAGCAGACTGCGAACCAGTACGAGGAGAGGAACGTTGAAAGAAAGGTCGCACTTCGGATAGCTGATAGGAGTGCGGGTAAAGCACGATGTGGACGCATGATTGAGCTGGGTTTGGCGAGCAGAATTGGAAGGAGATGGACCTGAAACATCGAAGAACCCGGTCAAGTTACGAAGCCGTAGGAATGTACAAGCGGCGCAGACTCACAGGGAGATAGATAACAAGCGCTTCAGCGAACGCATATATGGCTCTGATAACTGCATTGGCAATGCAACTATTCTGGAGCCCGAACCTTGTACCGATGCCGCCATGCACAAGCTCGCAGGGCAATCCCCCAATCCCCCCTCGTCCATCAACTCCTAGTTGTTTCCACGCATCGTTGGCGAGATTGCCCCCGTGCGCAGGCAGGACGGTGGGGTCACCCCATAATGGGGAACGACCGAGTTCCTCGGCCAGGGGGCTAAGGATGCTGCGTTTGGCAGGTGAACTGTGGATGTATGACCAAGTGCCCTCCCGGAGGGCACGGAGGGCCTCCAACAATCTCTTGTCGATGTTAGCAAGAGAGTTGATCCTGCCGCAAGGAGGACTGTGATGTCGTTGCGGCGGAATAGATTACGAACTCATACCATTTCACATAGGAAGGAGGCAATCTGGAACCATGTACCGAGTCAGACGAGCCACGAGCCAAGTACATACAAGCAACATACCTCTGAGGTTGATAGAAGAAACACCACATGATCCTTTGGTGGAAGAGTAAACGACCCAAACACCACGGACACAGTAGGATGCACCGTCACGAACCTTGCGGAACTGGCCCAGAAAACAAGAGCATCCAAATGCGTTGCAACCTTCTTTTGCCATTCCCTGGCGAGGTCTTCGCGCTGCTTGTTGAGCAACCTGGTATCGGGCGGTGTGAGGGGTAACCCGGAGGGACGTGACGCTACACCGTTGCGTGAAAGAGCCTGGACCTGGCGTGGAGCGGCCTCCCGTGCCCTTCGAAGGAGAAACGCCTGTACTGACGCGTCGAGTGCGCGAACGAGGAATAGTAAGCTGAGGTCCAAGGTGGAGGACGCCGTTCCAAGCCGCCGACGCTTCCTCCATCGCAGGAGAGTGACCGCAAGCGTCGAGGTGATTACGTTTACCAGAAATGCTCTCTGGTATAGCGACAGCTTGGAGTTGATGTAGTGTACCCAGGCCGGGTGGTGGGTATATCGATGCTCCAGGAAGCCCCAGAGTCGTTGCAAAGCTGCCCCGCCGCCAACAGCGGCTGTAATCGCCGAGGCGAACCCAGTCGGCCGCGACTCCCTCGAGAGTGCGCGCCAAAAGACCATTGCACGCGCCCTGAGATTCTTTGGATGGGCAAACACGACTGGTAGTGATACAGGACCGAGCGAGAGAGACAGGCAGAGCGAATATGTGCGCAGTGCAATCCACACGGGATGGTCGAGGTCATCAGTGATGTTTTCTATGACTGTAGCCAACGTCGCCTTCCATGACGAGGTCGGCTTGGATGAGGGCGAGGATGCGGATGTCATCGACTGACTAGAGCAGGGGCAGGCAAATATAAAATATTGTAAAATACACCATGTGATTACAGGACCCGAAAGAAACTGTCGGGAAATATATATATAAAAGTACAATCGCGAGTCTGGGAGAGGTGTATCGTTCTCGTCTCAGTCCCTGTTCGAGAGTTTGTCCAAGGTGTCGGCATAACTCCAGAAATCAACGTCAGCCGCCGAAAGAGCACGTCCGAGACAACATTCGAGGTCTTGTGCGAGCCCGGCCTGTCTCACGAGATGAACAAACTGTGCCCGAGAGTCCGGAAATACAAAGGAGTGGAGAATAGCCTCTCCCTGGGCCGCGTGGGTGTTCTAGTCAGTCTGCAAGGATGAAGGGAGTACACGTACATGATTCCTGAGGATGGTGATCAGATGGACGAGCGGAGGAGGGTTCCCCTCAGGAAGGACATCCGAGAGACGCTTTTCAAGAGTTTCTTGCGAGGATAGAGATGGGTCGTTGGACTGTTTACCCTTTGCCTTGCTGTCGGATGCGTGAGTTCGTGCACAAGGGCCAAGCCACATTCGCCAGAGTTCGAGTTTGCGCCCGTCGCGTCCAAGCTGCCTGAGCAAGCGATGGACGTGTTGCCAGTCTTGTTCGCCTCCGTCCCACACGTGGGGTACATGGTGATCCAACTCAACCAAGGAGAGTTTGCGAGGAGGGGGCACGAGAGAGGGCGAGGAGGGAGAGGGCGAAGGAATGGTGGTATGATTGCCATTGGAGGGGGCGTTGGGTGCATGTGTGTGGTTTGCGGGGTGCATCATGAGCCTGACCCAGCGCCTGCGCCTGACCCATGCGCTAGCACCGAGTTTTCCGATTTGGGCGTGCCAGTGATTGTCACGGAAGCACCAGTTGTATTCAAAACCGTCGTGCTGTACCTCGGCGAGATCTGTTCGCATGTCGATCATCCAGGCGGTGGAAACCCAGCGCCAGGTGCCGTCTGGGAGTGGGTAGTTGTTGAGAGAAAGATTGGGTTGGGGTACACGGGTGTTGTAAGTGTGAGGTAATGTGAATGGCTGTGGATCGGATGGGAGGAGTGAGAGAGGAGAATAGAATGGAGTGGAGAAGAGGGTGACCCTAGAGGGAGGTTAGCGAGGGAGAGGTGAGGGGTAGGAATGACGGTACCCCCTCTGGTTTTCGTACAAGATGGCCCAGCGGTATGTGTCCTTGTCGTGTGGGGGGTGAGGGAGGTGGGCATCGTCGATATGTATGTCGTCTGGGGGGCAATGGTCTGTGGAGGGAAGGGGTCGGGAGTCGGGTTTGGAGGAGCGTGATGGGAAAGAGGGGAAGTGAGGGAAGTGGGATTTGTGGAGGAGACGACGACGTGCAGGATCGGCGGCGGCGGGAACGTCCGCGCGCATGTGTGGAAGGAGGGACATGTGTGGAGTAGGAAATAAAAGAGGAAATGCATTGGGACTGTGGGACTCCCATGAACATGTTGAACCACCTCGGCAAACTTGGCGCACGTCGACTGGCGCAGCGACGGGGGTACACGCTGGGAGGAGCGAGAGCGAGGACATGCCCGTCGTGCGGGGCGGGGCTGCCCACTGCGCTGCCAGTGTGTCCGGGGTGCAGGTACATTGGGAGGGTGCAGGACTCAATCACACACCACGCGCTGCTCGGGCTGCCATATGAGCCGAACCCGTTCGTGGTCGACACGGGTGATCTGAGACGGGGGTTTCTCGAGGCACAACGACTATGTCACCCAGACGGGTGGGCGACGAGGAGCGAGGTATGGTATTCTATACTAGTGAGGCAAGGTGAACTAAAGAGGTACACAGGGAGACAAGGATGCGGCGCTGGCAGTGTCGAACGCGGTGAACACGGCATACAAGACGCTGCTGTCGCCGATGGAGCGGGTTACGTATGTACTGGGACGGAACGGGGAGGAGGTGGGGGAGGCAGAGCAAGTGGAAGACATGGAGCTGATCATGGAGGTGATGACGGCCAGGGAGGCGATTGAGCAGAGCGCGGGGGAGGTCCTTGGGAGGCTGAAGGAGGCCAACGACGGCAAGTGTGTGTGCGCGGTGGTGTCTGTGTGGTGCTGAGCGTTTTCTAGACAAGATGCGGGGGACGATTGAGATGATCAAGGACGCGGTCGGAGGGGGGGACTGGGCGGGGGCGAAGAGGTGGGCGGTGCGACTCAAGTATCTGCTGGGCATCCGCGACGCGATCACGCAGCGGGCGGAGAATGCCGACCAATAAAATACACGAATCTTGCCAGTGACTTGCTTACTGATGTCCGTTCGGCGCTGGTGCCAATGGTCGATGTCGTCGTCCAAGCGACCGTTCTCAACGCCAGCTCATCATCGTCCCGGAAAACTACAAAAGATTGCCTCGAAAAAACAGTTACCGCTCCTCAACGGCCCCCTCCATGACGCGCTCTACATCGAAAACACCCGCCTCACCGCGTCCCCGCTCAAGTCCTCGCTCCTCGACAACCCAAAGTCCCCCGTCGCCAACTTTGCCGCCCTCTTCTCCATCCCTCTCCACTATCAATTCACCGACCTCTTCGACCCCGCCGCTAATCGACCCATCGTTCGGTCCGTCTTCTCCCTCTCCCTTCTCTCCCCGCTTACCCCTCCCACAGCTGCTCCCTCCTCCTCGACACCGACCCCCAAATCACCGCCATAGGCGACCACCCCGAGAGAAAGTCCGCAGAGCGTCTATGTGCCCTTTCCGCCCTCTACCAGCTCCACCACCGCCGTCTGGTCTGTACCCTCTGTCCTCCCCGCACTCTGTAACTGACCATCTCCAGCTCGACAAACCATCCAAGTCTGCCCCCCCTCTTCCCACCCCTCCGTCCCAGCGCACCCTCCCCGATGGCTCCCTCCTCTCGTATGAGCACGCACGCAGCTTCATGGACTACTACTGTCGTCTCTATGACTTCCCAAAGCCTGATATCGACTGCCAATACCTTCAAGCAAAGGACGCCCATCCTACCTGGCAAGCCGTCATGTCCGTCGACGGTCGTCGCATCGGCATGGGTACCGCTCCCACCAAAAAGAACGCCCACATTCAGTGCTATCTCGATGTCACCCAGTACCTCGAGAGCTGCGATCCGGATCTTTGGAAGCGCTACCTCGCTGCCGCAAAATCTGGAAAAGATCTCGGTCTCGCACAAAGGGTCGCTCTCCCCGTCAGCAGCGCCCTCGCAGACGATATCCTCGACCTTTGCTCCGACATCAAAAAGCGCATGCTCTACAGGAACAGGCCCGCTTCAATTCAATCCACTACCGCTCCTCACCCACCCACCCCACGTCCCTCATATCCTCGTTACTATCCCCCTCATCTCGCTGCCACCAGGTCCGCAGAACTCAGCAAAAGACGCCAGACATATCTCCATGATCCATCCACCGAGAAAATCCGAACCATGCGCGCCGCCCTACCCATCTACACCCGTGCCCAAGACCTCCTCTCCTATATCTCCAACAACGACGTCACTATCTGCATGGCTGCCACCGGTTCCGGAAAAACCACACAGGTCCCTCAGCTTATCCTCGACGACTATATTGATCGCGGTCAAGGCGCACACTGCAACATCGTTTGCACACAACCTCGTCGTCTCGCAGCACTCAGTGTCGCCGACCGCGTCGCAAAGGAGCGAGGCGAGGTCGTTGGATGTGGCTCCGTTGGTTATAGCGTTCGTTTCGAGTCAAAACCGCCCGAAGAACACGGTTCCATCACTTTTTGCACCATCGGTGTCTTCCTTAGGCGTCTCCAGTCTGCCATGTCGGGGGCTGGTATCGTAGCCGCGAAACTTGACCAAGTCACTCATATTTTGGTCGATGAAGTCCACGAACGGGACGTTGACACGGATCTTCTCCTCGTCGCCCTCAAGCGCCTAATGGAGGACCGCAAGACACGTAACCTCCCTCTCAAAGTCGTGCTCATGAGTGCCACCATCGACCCACGTTTGTTCCAAGAGTACTTTCCTGATGCAGCCGGTAACAAAGCGACGGTGGTCCAAGTCCCCGGTCGCACCTTTCCTGTCGCGAGATTTTTCCTAGAGGACTTTCTCGATGACATGAAGGCGCAACCCCAGCTCGGCTGGGTGTTCACCGACGAATCAGTCTACAGGTATCTCGCCCGGGAAGTGGCGTACGCCCAGCGCAATCAAACCGCCGTTCCGTCCCTTCCGTCATCGTCTCATCAGCCCTTGCTGACCGATGACGAACTAGAACTGCCTGCCCCTCTCGTAGCTGCCACTGTCTCGCATGCCCTCCAACGGTCCGATTCCGGTCATGTCCTCGTCTTCCTGCCCGGATGGGAAGAAATTTCGTCCGTGCAACGATCCTTGTTGGATGGTAGGCTTCCGCTCAATTTTGGCGATCAGAGAAAGTATAATATCCACGTCCTACACTCGACGATACCCCTTGCCGAACAGCAAGTCATTTTCGACCCCCCTCCCAAGGGCGTTCGTCGTATCATCTTGGCAACGAACATTGCCGAGACCTCGGTCACGATTCCAGACGTTGTCTATGTCATCGACACCGCCAAGATCAAGGAATTACGGTTTGACCCTGATCGACATATATCCTCCCTCGTCTCGGCATGGGTTGGCTCATCAAATCTCAACCAGAGGGTCGGACGCGCGGGCAGGCATCGCCCTGGAGAGTACTTTGGTCTCTTGAGCAAGACCCGCGCCGCAAACCTTCATCCACATCAGACCGTCGAGATGAAGCGTGTAGACCTGAGCAATGTCGTTATGCATGTCAAGGCCTTGAGCTTCCCCGAAATGGAGGTCGAGGATGTTCTCGCAGCAACAATTGAGCCTCCTGCGGCCGATCGTGTTGCGGCAGCCATGAAAGCCCTTCAGATGGTTGGCGCTTTGGGCCATCAGAAGAACCTGACATCGCTCGGTCGTGTCCTTCTCCAACTGCCAGTAGATGTACAGATGGGCCGTTTGGTCCTGTATGGCGTCGTCTTCCGTTGTCTGGACAAAGCGCTGACCCTAGCTGCTATCCTCACAAACCGAGATCCCTTTTTCTCGCCTATACATCTCAAAGCAGAGGCAGCTGCCGTCAAGGCCACATGGTCTCCAAGGGAGTTCAGATCTGATGCATTGACGATACTGAACGCTTACGATCCGTGGCATGAGATGTACCGCAATGGCGAACATGCGCGGGCGTCCCGATTCTGCACTGACAACTTTCTCTCCAAGTCAACCCTGGTGTTGATTACCAAAGTTCGAGGGCATCTCCTACAATCCCTATATCAAGCCGGGATTATTGATGCGGCTGAGGGAGGTGCGTATGGTCGAGCACGCGACCGCGAATGGAAGGTGCCACCCGCACTCAATGCCAATGCACATTCCCTCCCCTTACTTGCTGCCCTCGTTGCTGTTGCGGCCCAACCCAAGTTTGCTGTTCGGACGGGTGAGATGACATTGCGCACCCAGCACGACAAGGTTTGGGTTTTTCGTCATTGTCGTTGTGTCATATCAACTGATCGAATCTCGACAGTTGACCTTCATTCATCCGAGCAGTGTGAACCACCGCAAGCACATCAGATCGTCCGAAGGTGACACTTCGTTGCTCCAGGGAGAGAAGCAACTATATGCGTACGCGGAGAAACGGCAGAATCTCACCGTCGCAGGCCAAACCCCGCAAATGTACCTCATCAACACGACACGTCTTGATCCTATGACCTATCTGTTATTTGGTGGGAACGATATTCAAGTCACTGAACGCGGGCTCGAATGTGATGGATGGTTGCCCATCGTCGGAAACTTGGATGTTCTGGATGATCTTCAGCGTTTAAAGACCATGATGGAGGCCTGCATGTTGCGGGTATTCGAGGGTATTCACATGAGGAAAATGCGCACTGGATCTCACCTCGCAGGCACGCCCGCACGAGAGGACGAAGCGGATGAGGAAATGCTGAACGAAGACCTTTCTTTGTCTCCACGGGAACTATCAGATCTAGATTCAATCACACGGGACATCGTGCGGATACTGAATCGCTACAGCGATGAGCGGATGTCTGCACAGTCTCCCGCTAGTTCTCGGAACGCGACGCCGATGGCGTCGCCCGCATTCTCCACCAGCAGACTACCTGGATCGAGGTCGGGATATTCAACACCTTTCGGTGTGGGTTCCGCATACAGCTCACGACCTGGCACGCCAAGTCGGCTCTCGCGTAGCCTTTATTCATAATTAGACTGGCATCACGGACCGCACTCATCATAGACACACATCCCATCTCTATCATTCGTCATGTACTCTAATATCTCGTTCTAATGTGTGCTGGAATCTAGTAGTAATGGAACTTGAGCTTGAAGCTTGAAAGCTGGACCCGGTGTTACTTACGTTGTGCTTTTAATGTGTCTCCTTTCACACCAACACACCAGTACCGGTGCTGGTGATCCCTGTCCAACTCAGCGACTTGCCCAACACACTCGTAACTGAGCGCGCAAACTACTGGCAAGCTCCGGTCACCACAAAAGTCTTTACAGATCCGTCCAACAATTCGCTTAAATCCTGCAAGGATGGCTGCCAACATGCGTGGTTTAACCCAGGCGAGTCTCGTCCGTCCTGCCAATGTAGCTTTCAGCTGATGCCATCCAAGTTCATCGCGGACATCCGTGGGGCACGCGTGCGCGAATTAGAAGAGAAGAGGATAAACAAGGAGATGGCGAATATCCGCAAGAAGTTCAAAGGTCTGACTTCTCCTGGCACAATCGCGTCCTCCGGGCTCACAGGGTATTCCCAGACGGAAACCTTGACGGTTATCAGAAGAAGAAGTAAGCACAGGAGCATCACCGTCCCTTTCACGTCCAATCTGAATTTGCGCGTCTCCAGGTATGTTGCGAAGATCATCTTCACGTATATACTAGGCTACAAAGTCGACGTTGGACACATGGAGGCCGTCAACCTCATATCGAGTTCCAAATATTCAGAGAAACAGATCGTATGGTCTCGAGCGTTTCCGTTTCGGATGGCACCTTACGATGTCCGGGTCGACAGGGATACCTTGCTGTTACGCTCCTCATGCACGAGAACTCGGATTTCCTCCGTTTAGTCGTGAACTCGATACGAAAGGATCTGGACGAGAACAACGAGGTCAACAATTGTCTTGCTTTGCACGCAATAGCAAACGTTGGTAGCAGCGAGATGGCAGAGGCTCTTTCGGAGGATGTACACAGACTCCTCATTTCACCGTGAAGTTTATTCCCTCTCCCTTTTCAAACTTGACCACTAATCGTGCCACAGGACTTCTCAGACGTTCGTCAAGAAGAAAGCAGCGTTGACCCTGTTGCGACTGTACCGGAAGCATCCTGAAGTCATTCCTGCGGCGGAATGGGCGCTGCGCTTGGTATCCATCATGGATGATCCTGATTTAGCACGTTTTCACACCGTCTTTCCTTACATATCTCTGACATACAACCCCTAGGGTGTTGTTTTATGCGTGACAAGTCTGGTTATGGCCCTCGCCCAAGACCATCTTGACGCCTTTGCGGTATGTTATACCAAGGCTGTTGATCGTTTGTACCGCGTGAGTACGTCATATTCTCGTACCTTGAGAGTGCATTCATATTTCCATAGCTGGTCATCCAACATGAGTACTCGGCAACATATGCCTACTACAAAGTTCCCACTCCGTGGTTACAAGTGAAGCTCCTACGACTTTTACAGTATTATCCCCCGACGGGTGCGTGTCAGTTGCCTCTACGAAGTATGTCACCCAACAGAATTTACAGAGGACCCTGCACTTCATAATGCATTGAACGAGGTTCTTCAGACGGTCATGAATAACAGCGCCGAACCTTCGAGAAATGTGCAGCATAACAATGCCCAGCACGCAGTCCTTTTTGAAGCCATCAGTCTCGCCATTCACTTGGACACCAACTCACCTCTGGTGGACACAGCTGCTGTTCTTCTCGCTCGCTTTATCTCTTCAAAGGAGACAAACGTTCGGTATCTCGGCTTGGACACAATGGCTCATCTCGCAGCGCGCGCAGATTCCCTCGATCCCTTGAAGAAACATCAAGGCACCATAATCCTGTCCCTTCGCGACAAGGATATCTCTGTTCGGAGACGTGCCCTGGATTTACTTTACAGCATGTGTGACGTCGATAATTCGGAATTGATCGTCGGTGAACTCCTCCGATATCTCAAGGTGGCAGACTACGCGTTGCGCGAAGAAATGGTACTCAAAATTGCCATTCTTACTGAAAAATATGCGAGCTCGTACAAATGGTATGTCGATACCATATTGCAGCTTATCAGCGCTGCTGGTGACCATGTTGGAGAAGAAGTGTGGTATCGAGTAGTGCAGATTGTTACCAACACAGAGGACCTTCAGGAGTATGCTGCAAGAGTTGTCTTTGAGCACCTCAAGGCGCCTGTCGCGCACGAGAGTCTGGTCAAAGTGGGAGGTATGATACACAGCTCGCGGCCGTGTCGTGATTCTGACTGTCCGTGTAATAGGCTACATCTTGGGCGAATATGGCCATCTCATTGCAAATGATCCGGGATACAGCCCCATCGAACAGTTTCAAGCACTACACTCGAAATCGCAATTCTGCGTAGCCGCCACACGCTCTCTGCTCCTCTCTACTTATATCAAATGGGTCAATGTCTTTCCAGAAATCAAGTCCCAGCTGGTCACCATCTTCGAACGTTATAGGCATGTTCTTGATGCCGAACTTCAGCAACGTGCCTGCGAGTTCTATGCGCTCGCATGCCGATCAGATGACGATGAAGTGCTGCAAAATGTTTGCGAGGAGATGCCTCCGTTCCCGCCTCGAGTCAGTGGATTAATGAGTCGATTGAATCGCAAGCTTGGTGATACGGAGGACAAGCGGACATGGATACATGGGGGAAAGGAGATCAACCTCGAGCGCCAACTAACGAAACGGCAAACGACCAAGAGCAAAGATGCGGTCCTAAACAGTTCGGCCACAGCCTTGGACACTCCGGATACGAATGGCGTGATGAACTCGCTCGCGGGCCTTGATTTGTCTGTGAACAGTCATCCTCCAGAGTCCGAGGCAGTCCCCCGGCTTACGATTGGGCCCAGTATCGACAAATGGTTCAACAAGCTGACGTACAGTGCCGAAGGGGTGCTCTACGAAGATGTCCAGATTCAGGTTGGTATCAAATCAAGATTCCAGGGTCACCTCGGGCAGCTCGCCATATACTTTGGAAACAAAGTTTCCGCTCCTCTCACATCGTTCACGTCTGTTGTTCACGTCAGCGACCCCGATGCACTCTCCGCTACATTTGCTAAAATCCCCCAAAACGTACTTGCCCCGCGTACTCAATGCCAACAAATCTTACACGTAGAATGCAAGAAGGTGTTTACTTCGTTCCCCATCTTGACGGTGTCCTTCCTAGCGGGAGCCCACCAATCCATCTCAATACGACTGCCAATCACGATTACAAAGTTCTTCGAAGGTGTCAAATTTGGGCAGGCAGATTTCTTTGAGCGTTGGAAGTTGATTGGGGGGTCACCCAGAGAGTCTCAGGCTGTTTTCCCAATATCGATGGACAATACGGGCCACGTTGATCTCGCACGCAATCGACAAGTGATTGCCGGTAATCATCTGGAGATCCTGGAAGACATTGACCCTAATGCGAACAATCTTGTCGGAGCCGGGGTTCTCCATACCTCTGTGGACGGCAAGGTTGGATGCTTGCTTCGTCTTGAGCCGAATCGCGAAGCAAAGGTATGTTTTTTGACCGCGTGCGCAATTCGCTCAATACTCATTGGTGGGTAAAAGTTATGTCGCATCACAGTCAGGAGTACGTCAGAAGATGTGGCATCTGAAGTACGAAAGCTCGTGGAGACTGTACTCAAGACAGACTCATAAGGGTCATTATTCATTTCTCCAAGAATTCCATCGCGTCAGTAATATCCATACATGTATAATACAGCCATAATATATCCGCAGCAATTTCGAAAATAGTAGAAACAACGGAATAGAGAGGCAGTCAATCATTGGTTTGGGTTACTTGTTACAGAGCGCTGGTACTGGGGTGTATCATCGTCGAATCAGGCCGTTGAAAATGTTCTTCGTTTTTTTACCAGATTCATTCAATGTCGCTGCCGATGACGCATCCGAATTCCGAAGTAAGTGCACAGAAGGCGAGGGGGTATGTGGCTCCTCGGTAGAATTGCATATCAAGGTCGAAATTGACTCGGTTGATATCGATTTGGGCCGCAAGAAGCGCGGCCGGCTTAGCGTACGTGGCATTCTTTCCTCGAAAGACGTCGGAGATCTGCGAGATGAGATTTCGGGGACAGAACCTCGTCGGAAGACAGTATGGTCGCCAGAGGCAGGATTAGAGGGGGGGAAACTATCAGGTAGAGGGTGGGAGCTGGGCGGAAGAGACCAGTCGGACGGTGAAGGAGCAATAGAGGGTCGGAATGATCGCGGACAAACACGACCGATAGGAGATGTGGGTGAGGGTGGGGAGGGGGGTCCCGGTCGAGCAGCATCCCACCTCAGAGAGACCGGATGGGATTCAACGGTGGCAAGCTGACTGACACGTTGTAGGGCGATTTCCTCCACTTCAAAGCATCGGGAACATAGATCGGATAAGTGATCTCTTTCAACCGAGTTGGCCTTTGAACCAACGAGCCTTGCGCTGCGCATCAAAGATGAACTGACATACGCAAGGTGTCTCGGTATATCGAGGACATGAGGAAGAAGGGGGATAGCCTCTCTCTCGAGAATCGGGATGGTCGACCCCCGTTGGTGCAAGGAATTCACGACTTTGAGCCGTTGATGACTGAAAGCGGGGTGGCCAGAGTGAGGGTTGTACGTATCATGGATCGGCGTGGAGACAACCAGAATGTAATCCACCATCGCTGAGAGATTTTGCTTAAGAAAATTCTTGACCCCACGCATGTATTCCTCTTTTTGTACGGTCTGCGCCATATGTCCATGTTAGCTGTATTCGACGAGATACAAGGTTCGCAGTCTTACGACATTGAGGTTGGCTAAACTCTGTATGACTTTAGCAATCAACGTGAGGCTACGCTGTACTGTAGCGCTGGGTAGTCCTGCATGACGTAAGTTTGTGTTCTAATAGGTGGGCTGTTGAATTACCTGGCGTTAATCCAAACAGGTGTGGATGAAGGATAGCCGGTACGATGAAGCGAAGGAAACAAAAAGCGGAGACACTTTGCCAGGGAAGTTCTCTGTTCTGGGTGTCCTGTCCATCCTTCTTTTTGTACCGATCCTCGACAAGCTTCCGAATGTGTTCAAACAACCTGCGCATTTCACTGAGCAGCGACCACGTCAGTGAGGAAGTGGTGCGTTTTGGGGGAGTACATACTGAGGGCAATCGCCCCTGTGAGCGTAGATGGAGTCCCATGTTGTCTGACACCACTCTACTAACTGTTCAACCCCACGCTCGACGTCCTTGGGACTTTTGCCGCTACGATTTGGGTCGACTTCAACAGTTATCTTTTCGAAGCAAATTTGACGAATGATTCTTCCTATGCTCGCCTCCAAAAACTCACTCCCGTAGAAAGCCATTGCAAGTTCCATCGTCTTCGTAAATATAGTATTGCCTCGAAATAGCGTACTGTGTGCTGGGGAAATCAGTTACAAGAGACACTTTCGGAATGAGAAACAAGTCTTACAGCTGGGAGTACCGTCTACTTCACGATCCGCATATTCTGTGATGTGTTCGACAAGGACGCCCTTGGCAATGGCGATGAACATCAGTTGTTCCGACAAGGTACGCAGTTGGAGCTTGCGCTCGAAGTCGTTCATCCACTCCAAAACGTTGCGTGTATCGAGTACCTAAAGGACAGGAACAATGGGTGGTCAAGCTGACCTAAGTGACAGCTTTGTATCTCACCGTGAGCATACCAGAGTAGCTGGAGTGGGGGAGAATGATCTCTCTGGGGCAGATGTTGAGCAGTACTTGGGAAGACACATTACACAGACGACTCACTCATCAACCTTGAGCTTCATGCGCATCTCACCGACCTGAATACCAGTCAAAATGCCATTTGACTGTATAACAGGGAACCACCCCTCCACGTCCTCACTTTTGCGGAAGTTGGTGAGCGCGATGCGAATAGAACCGAGGAGCATCGGTTTCACAAGCCGCTTCTCCTTCCATAGCAAGACTTCTAGGGTTTCAAAACGTGGCAAATCTGAAAATAAAAAGTTTTCGTGCCAATCCGGAGAGCCTATACCCTTCATCACAGTCGTTCGACCGCAAAGATTGTCATTTATATGAATTTCGCAGAACACATCCAAGTCGACGGGATCAGACTCCATCCTGGAATCTTCGGCGAGTGTCGGGGAACTTGCGCTGGCGTCCACGAAGGTTTTCTGATTGCCAAGGTTCCGTCCTTGCATCACAGTGAGCTCGACTTGCCGCCACATGCGATACAGTCCGCCGTCTGAAGGAATGTATTGTTGACCGTATAACTCGGCCTTGGCATAGGATCGAAGGAGAACGAGCCAAGTGTTGCAAGCATCCGTATCGCCAAAGTGAAGATATATCTGTTCGGAGCCGGGACCGGAACTCCATCGTTGCCCACTGTGTTCCTGAGATCAACGAGAAAGAAAAATGAGAGGAAGATGAAACCGCACCCGGCAGAGAATATTCCGATACAATTCTTGCGGAGAAACAATGACGGATCAGCATAGCGAATGTCGGTATGGTTGAGCATGTGCAAGTACACCGTCTGATATAGAATTGTTTCCTTGACCACTTGTCAGTCAAGCGGGGATAACGACCGATGAGGACGCCATACGTCGACATAGATATTCAGGAGGCAGTGGTCATCTTCGTCCAATATTTTGCACGTCGCTGGCCTCCACTGAAGGGATGCGGGAGGAGAGCGAGCGAGTGATATCCAACTTGATTTCTCTATAGGGCATGCATGGCTTAGCGGGTACTATGGCTCACGGGGTGCATTGCGGACCTTTGACTTTCTTGGGGATATCCTCGACGGATTTACCGAGCTCCCTACGATCGACTTTGCGGCGTGAGACTGTGGGCTAGGGAGAGCGGTGAGAGAAGGCGGAACACAGAAAGCAGTATGGAGCAGACCTTGCGTAGACCGAGGGCTGCCGGGGAAGGGACATAGAGCTCGGCAGAGACGATGAACTCGCGAGGGGAGGCCTCTTCGGGGATGCGGGGCTCGTTGAGTGACATGGCGGGACAAGGTCTCCCAGTCTCGCACACTCAGCAAATATTCACTAGATGCAGTTCCGCTGGTATTGCTACTACAACGTCGGAGTCCCCCCAAATCCAGCACCACAACAACACCTAATTGCCAATAGGCACAATCGTACTATCAACAGAAAAGAAAGCAGCCGCCCCAAGAAAAAATCTAGCGTGAAAGCGCCGACATGCAGAGAATGGCCTCGATCGCAAGGAAGAAAGAGCACGGTCAAGGTGGGTAACAGGATGACAACAGGAAACGACTGGACGTAGACTGTAAACTCTCTGATAATGCAAAACAGCAGCAAATTAAACGAGTGCAAGCCTGAAAACGACGTTCAAACAGCGCGAAACACATTAGTCTTGTTTGAGCCTGCAACATGCGTAATGCGTAAGACGACGCTTTAAACCATCGATACAGTCATACCCCGTCGTGTCGGCATGTCCATTGCCATTAACAATGGGTTTCTTGCCTTGTGCAGGTTTCTGATATGTCTGAATGTAAAATTTGATGAAGAGCACGAGATAGCTTGAAAGGAGCCCGCATCCGAACAACGCAGCGGTCTCCGTTCCAGCGCAGTTCGCAATATGAGGGAGATGAGAGAAACGGGAATGCGCGAAGTGCTGGTACGCTATACTAGGTGTTAGCATCTTTCAAGCCTCTGGACAGCCAGCCCACACGCACTGCCAAAGTAGACAATGAAAAGATCGATGACGAATTGCGTAATTTGCATAGTTGTCAAGTATTTCTTCCACTAAAGACCTGGGTGAGATAGATGCGAACTATGATAGCAACGAACATACCCAGATCTTGGCACCACCGGCCGTCGCATAATAGTAATAATCTGTGGCCAATTGAGCAACCGCGCCCATAATCCACCCATGCACTTACACATAATGACGTGGACCAAGAGATTCAACGAAATGACGACCCACGACTGACATAGAATATTGGGACGAGAGACAGACAAGTGACAGGTTGAGACTTACAACGCTCGTCTTGCCATTTAATTGTATGAAACATAATAAAGCCGTTGCAGAGTGGTGGAAGACATGCAGGAAGGCTAGTCGTGGACACTGTAAAGGTGGACTACCAAGATAAGGACGGAAATACATACCCAAAGGCTTCTTCTTCAGCGCCAAAAAGATAGTGTCGAAAAGCTCGAGGTATTTGAAGTAGTAATTAATCATGTAGTAAAATTCGAGTTTCTGGAGTGGTCGGCTAAGATGAGCGAGGAATAAAACGGACTGGAAAGGACCCACTGGTGTCCATGATGCCTCATTACACATGGTATCATATGTGCCCGACTTGACCCATAATGATGCCACCTCTTCGAGCATCAGGGTGAGAAGGAAACCACTTCCCAGGGTCAAGAAAGCATTGTGAATGCGGAAGAGAGTGTTGAGTTTTTGTGGAGGGCGTTCCCTCATGACTTCCTGAATGCCGAAAATGATGGCGAGGTAGGACGCGAGGATCGCGGACACGACAGGCAGAGTTGAGAAGGGGGTCTTGCCTGGGACATAGTGAGAGAGGTGATAGGGGAGAACGTCGACAGGCAAGACGGTGAGAAGGAAATCGGCGAGGGGGGGCATGACGGTGGAGGAACAACGAACGAGTCGTGAAAAATGAATGCGCGGAAAGTTAGAAGCGTGACAGGAGAGTAGTGTGTGACCGTACTCGGTACATTTACGTGACGAGTACAGCCGACTCTCTTATAACTCCTTAATTAATAACCCATATATAGGGTTTCCAATTTCCTGAGTTATGCAGGGATTTAGATACATCCAAGGATTTGATGATAAATTGGAGTCAATGCTAGCATGCGGAAGACAACTCTGAGCCAGCTTATATATAATACACTTCCAAATTGGCAGTTATTTCACATTATCTGAGTACATGTAGTTATGGGTTTTACTAGGTATACGTTATACTGGTGAGAACGACCGTCACGGTCCTGAGCTCAGCGCTCCCAAATCGTTGTTGTGCTCGGAAGCAGACCAAGACCTAGTCACGTGAGATGACGACGCTGCGGTTTCCTTGTTTGTCAATGCCCTATTCGCTTGCTGTGTGACCCCTTCACTGACGACGACGACGACTCGCCAGAACTTGAAACACATAGAAACCTCGTCTTGCCACAATGTGGTGGTTGGATCCAGGAAAAGAAGTTTTAAACGTCGTGGGTATCAATTCCAACATCATCCACAAATTTCATTCTAACATCGATCCGCGTAGCTGTTCAACAGAATTCTCGCTCCATATGTCGAGAACCTCGATATGAACCAGGTCAATTATGGAATAGGACAAGGTTAATCCGCTCACTCTGTGTGCTTCTGCTCCCGCAAACCTCGTCATCTCTAGGTCAGCTGACGTTGCGGAACCTACGCCTCAAAAGAGGTGCTCTTGACAAGTTCAGACTTCCCGTTGACGTGCTCGAAGGTCGGTACATATCTTGCTCTCTGACACTCGCTAAGATTCTGTCTCCAGGATATCTCGGGACATTCACGCTGTCCCTCCATTGGATGAACTTGGGCAACCAGCCAGTGGAAATACTCATCGAGGATGTCTACCTCCTTGTAGTGCCTTCCCCGCAGGCTAACATCGATCCCGAGGAGGAGGAACGCAGGGCTCAAGCCACTAAGCAAGAGCGCCTCAAGAATGCCGAGTTGTTACACATGCCTGGCCAGGCAGACGTTTCATCGGGTGTGTACCTTCTCAGCTCAACATCGATAATTCTTCATATGTCCAATTTGGCTTAGCAGATGCCTCTCCTCAGTCGCAGGGTCTCTGGGATTCTTTAACTGCCAAGATAATCAATAATTTGCAAGTGACAGTCAAGAACATCCACGTAAGATACGAAGACAAGCTGAGCGTTCCTGGTGTAAGTATGATCGCTGGACCAACGTTCTTTGATCCATATCGTTGCTTGTAGCATCCCTTCGCTGCGGGAATCACACTCGCGTGCTTCACCATCCGGTCGGTCAATGAACATTGGGAGCCAGCATTCATCGAAAGTGCCGCGGGCGCAATCCATAAAGTAGGTAGCTCTGAAAAGCTTCACAGCGTCACTCATCGCGACGTAGTTGTCGAGCCTGCTATCCCTGGCCATCTACTTTGATACGGATTCTCTTAGCATGGCTGGCTTGCCATCATACGAAGCCAAGAGCAAATTTATGGATATGGTATGCTATTGCCCACGTTTACGGCTATAGTTAACATTTATGGGCAGATCTCCCTCAATGACCAAAATTCCTCTCACCAGTTCATCCTTAGTCCCGTGTCGGGGGAAGGGAGAGTAAGTAATGTAGTGTCTGTGATGGCGTATGGTCTTACCAAGTTCCTGGAGATTATCGTGAACCACAAGGTGGACGACAAGACACCTCAGTTTGATGTGCACCTACATTTTGAGGAGATCGGGATAGCTTTGGA
Organism: Rubroboletus satanas; assembly: GCA_038090635.1. NCBI lineage: Eukaryota > Fungi > Basidiomycota > Agaricomycetes > Boletales > Boletaceae > Rubroboletus > Rubroboletus satanas. Next base: position 18,874 of record JBBPNB010000026.1, read on the forward strand.
TGACAACCAATACCGGGACGTCATATCTCTTGTAGATATGTACCATTTTTATATTCGTCAGCACCAAGTAAGTTCAAATGTGGATGCTACACCGCAGACTACTGAAGTCACCAGTACCGTAAATTCCGACCAAGCGATGAAGACTTGACGAGAAACCGCGCAAGAGCTCGTCTGCGATTCGCTGGTTCAGCCATGTTAAACAACGTCCATGAACGACAGCGCAAATGGACGTGGGCCTACTTTGCGGAACGTCGTGACGATCGAAACAAATACGTGGAGCTTTTTGAAAGACAACTCATGAAAACTCTCCGAGAACATGTACGTAAAATATTTCGACGAACGGGTTTTCCATGTTCAATGATTCGGGAACAGGAGGCTACCTCAATCGCAGCCTTGGAACACAAGCTCACATATGAAGACATCCGGTTCTACAGGTCCATCGCGCGGTCTCGTCTACGGAAGGACATCGCACAACGCAGAAAGCTCGAGGAAGAGCGCGCTCAAAGCCAGCAAGCACGCAGCTGGACATCTTGGTTGTGGGGCTCTGCAGACTCTGATGTTCCAAATGACGATGGAGCTTTCGGCGGTCCAATGACTGAGGAACAACGAAGGCAGCTATATGATATCCTCGACTTCGACGAAAAATCTGCTATCGCGGCTTCCTTTGAAACACCACGGGATGCTGTAAAGCTGCGAGTTGCAGCTGAGCTAAGAAAAGGATCTTTTGCGTTGAAGAATCATCCAAGAGGAGCGGCCGCAGATGTTATATCTATGGTTTTTGAATCATTCTGTGCTGACTTCATTCAAAGACCGGACAATTTTGAAGCATCGGTCTCTCTTGGAGGCTTGAGTGTGTTCGATGGGACCACCGAGAATACCATTCATCCTCAAATTGTGCAAGTAAAGAATCCTATAGTCAAGCAGGGCAGACCAGGGAAGCATGCGGAATCTGACGAGCCCTTCTTTTACCTCAAACTTGAGAGTAATCCACTCGATCAGCGGGCAGACACTGCTCTTACAGCTCGTATGCGCCACATGGAGATTATCTATCACCGAGGGTACGTTGAAGCAATTGCGAAGTTCTTGAGACCCCCCGAGAGTCAATTGGAGTCAGTGGAAGCGTTGCTTGTGAGTAAACGAGCGTATTCCCTCTTCCGCGAGCTGACTGTATACCAGAACGTTGCCAGTCAGACACTGGAGGGTCTGCGAAAGGAGACTCGCGCCAGTTTGGAATATGCACTGCAATCCCACAAGACGATTGATTTGCAAGTAGACATGAATGCACCTGTCATCATTATTCCGGAGGAGTATGCATTGTCATCGACACTATTTCTATGTGATCTGACCTTCTACCAGCATTGCCTCCTTTGACGGGGGTCATTTGATCATTGACGCAGGACATATTGCTGTGGAGAGCGAGCTCGCCGATAAAGATGCCATGCGCGAGCTACAAGCAAAAAAGAATCAGCAGTATAACGAAGGAGACTATAGGCGCCTAGAGTCGCTCATGTATGACAAAGTGATGCTCAAGCTCGAAGCAGCGCAGGTGATTCGCTTTCATGGATTGTGCATTTTTGTGCTGATCGACCGCAGTTTATCATAGGCACTAACTTGCAAGCGTGTCGCGACGCTCTGACGTCGAAGAGTGGCGATCACCTCCACCTACTGGAGCGTACTAACATTGATCTTCAAGTACATAACTCAATTGTTCCAAGTGCTTTCAACCTTGCCCGAATCAAAGTCTCTGGGAAACTGCCAAGTTTGCATGTCAACCTGTCTGACGCGAAGTATAAGACACTCATGCGGTTAATTGACGTTACCATTCCACAATTTGGCGAGGAATCGGAGAAGAGGTACAAACCAAAGTTGTCACCACCGTACATCGATACGGAATCCATAGTCTTGCCTTTGTCTGCGGGATTGTTCTCGCCCACGGGACCGGAATACAACGTCGATGATAATCAATCTGAAACTGAACATGCCTCTACTAACCGCGACGATATATTCTTCGAAGCGAGCGACGGGACCTCAGTGGTAGTAGATATCTTCGTTTACTGCCTGAGCCTCACTGACGTGTGTAAACAGAATCCGGAACTCCAGCAGCACATCTTCGAATTCGACTTCGCTGTCGACGATTTACGTGCGTCAATTTCACGGTCAGGTCCAGATGGGGGCGAGAAGTCGCTTGGATATGTCACCCTCGAACACTTTCGGCTTGGTTTAGTGCTCCTTAAATACAATTTGACTGTGGATGTCAATCTCAGGTGAGCTTGAGTATGATGAGCCTAGCTTCTAGTTGACGATTTGCGAAGAGCTTTGATTATGAATATCGTGCAGGCCGATAAGGATCCGATTCGACTCATTTCATCAGATTACACGGATGGCGGTGGTGACAAGGACCTTCTCTCAGTCTCGTATCTGCGCGTCCAGAGAAATTCTCCGGAGTTTTCCACAGTTTACGACGGCATTGAGCAGAGCGTCGATGTCCGGCTATCGACATTCATTTTTAATGCCGCACCGGAGCCTGTCATTTCCCTCTATGACTTCCTTGTCACTACGTTCGTTCCGCGAGGAACCTCAGCGACTGTTGAAAACTTGGAACCTGTGGACGTCACAGGGATACAACCTCGATCCACCAGCACTACCCGCATTTCCATGAAGCTAGACAGCATCCAAGGTGAGTAATGCCCAATGTATTGCAAAACTTCTGCTTACTACGACGACCAGTTGTATTGATCAACGACTTCGATAGCTTGGCGACTCTCTCACTATCAACGGCTTCTGTTCTCATGGTTTTGAGATTGAATACCATGCGTATCACTGGTCGTCTGGGAAGTCTCGCCCTGAGCGATGATCGCTCCGTGGATGTTTGCCGAGAGGAGTTTAAGCAAATTTTGTCCATCGAAGGCAGCAACTTTGCCGAGTTCAGATACCAGACCTATGACCCCGAGGATGAAGGTTACACTGGCATCAAATCAGCTATTCACTTGGCCGCGGGCTCGCTCAAATTTCACTTCCTTGAGCAGCCATTTCACGACATGTACCTGTTTGTCACAAAACTCGCGAAGCTCAAGATCCTGTATGACACAGCTCGCGATGCAGCTGTACAGAGAGCTTCTGAAATCGAACGTATGCAATTCGAGGTATCCGTGAAGACTCCCATTGTTGTCTTTCCCTCTGACCCTGCACGCCTTCCTGATACTGTAACAATGCGTCTCGGTGAGGTCTTTGCGAGTAACTCCTTTGACGGGCCTACCAGTAGGATTTCGGCGAGTCTCAGTGGCCTACAGCTTGTGTCAGACCTATATTACGATGGCGAATCGTCCACGCTCAAGATTGTCGATGACATCAGTATCATTGCAGACATCCACCAACGTGCAAACATTGATCGTTTTCAAGATGGTGGTACTCCGGATACTCAAGTATGCCTCAGGCTTCTATAAGGTAGACGCTACTCACCCGCGATGACAGATTGCCGTCAAAATATCCGATATAAAGCTCTACCTCACTCAAATCCAATACGAGATTCTCGTCGGACTGTCTCAGTCAATACCCCGAGTACTTGCTGGTGCTCCTGAAGGCAGTGCCCAGGCTGATTCTGCTGTAACATCCGCCTCGAGTCTCGGCAACCCTTTGTCCGCTACTCCGGAGGTGCAAATGTCCCTTGTCAATCTGGAACCCGAGATCCGCGTATCATCTACTCCCGATGGAGGTCGGCCCTGGACTACTACTGACCTAGTGGCATCTATAGCTACCGTCAGATTGCACTTGTATGACAGGGAGGCAACCACCGAGGCAAATCTTAGAGACCATGGGATTGCACGATTTGCTCTAAATGACGTCAGCCTCCGTTCCCAATCAATGTCTGACGGGGCCTCTGAAGCCCAGTTGGTCTTACGATCATTCACCACGAGCAACACCCGATCTGGCGGATCCAAATTCAGGGAAATCGTTCCCGCCGCTGATCATGAACGGAACCAGTTCATGGCCCTTTATACTTCGTCTGGTACCTCTGCTCTTGCAATCATGACGGTCGATGCTCCTCACATCATCTTTTCCGTGGAGCCCATTTTCTCCCTTCTGTCATTCTTCACCAGTGGCCCCCCAAGTCCGAATGTCTCTGACAAGAGCGACGAAAGAGAAACCAGAAGGGAACCTTCAACGCTCTCTACCATTGCTTTACGCCTCGAGCTTCACGACGTTTCCATCAGTGTGCTCGAAAACGATACCGACCCCTGTTCCCAAGCCATTAGACTTCGTATAAATCAAATCTTAATATCACAGCAGGTCAGCATCGTTCCAAGTAGTCACGGGTGACATGCTGACTGAGCATAGAGTGTCGTGGCATTGAGCGTCAACCGGCTTGGGATGTCGCTGATACGGATGGGAGCAGAATCGGACACCGTACGCTTTTTGGATGATGTTGACCTGTCATTTTCCCTCGACAGCCGGGCCTCTCAACCACAACAACACGTATCAATGGAAAGCTCATCAACGGAAATAGTCTTTCGGGCATCATATCGTGATATCATGCTCATCACTGCGATCGCCACAAAGGCCGTTGATCTGTACGCTAGATCGCATGGGGACACCTTGCTCGACGGAAAACAGTTTTCGAACACGCAAACTCGAACTACCCGGTCTGCATCGTCCGTGGTGGCTGCGCGACGAACACCTGCAAAAGCACATATTGTCATGTCTAAGGAACAGGTACGAACCTAGTAGCACACCCACTTGAGAAAGGTGCATAACGACGGCTTCACAGATGAAAGGGACCATTGATGGATTCAGATTGGTTTTGATCGGGGATCTGCACGAACAGCCTATGCTTCAATTCAATGTGAAGCCCTTTATCTTGATGGCTAAGGACTGGTCATCGGGGGTGAGCCTTTCACGACAAGATCAAGCTCGTGAAGTTGACATAAGCAATTCAGCTCCAGGCGTCAGCCGTATTAGAGACGCAGATCAACTATTGGAATCTCACAAATTCGCACTGGGAACCTTGTACGATCTTCTTCGTTTTCTGTTCATCAAACAATTGACCTTCTGTTATTAGTGATTGACCCGTGGAAGTTTACGCTATCGGTAGTGTTGGTTAATTGACCACTTGGGCGGTTCGCGCTGACAGTGATCATGACAGCTAAGTAAGGATCAAGCTTCAAGTGCTCTCAAGGTCTCTATGGCTGCTCGTGAGCGCTTGGACCTCAATCTTAGCACCACATTCGCCGAGCTTGCAACAACCTCCATCAATATGTGGGGGCGAGAACGAGAACTAGTTCTTCAGAAGGATCGGGGGAGCTATGCTCCATATCGAATTCGGAATCGCACGGGTTCTCCCCTTTTCGTCTGGTCGGATAACGATACCAGCAATGGGATGATGCAGGAGAGCAATACAGTCAAACTTAACCATGATCAGATCATAGACTGGCGATTTGATGACTGGAAGAAGATGAGGGAGGTGGGTCCCAACCACGGACTTTTTCAGTCGTGTGCTGACAATTTTCAGCATGGCTCGGCGTCCGAACAACACAACATCGCCATTCAAATAGTCGGAAAATCCTGGGAAGCTCTTCGAGGCATCCCGGTCGACAGGGAGGGAGAGTTTACCTTCTCGCTGCGGCCTCGGACGGATAAATACACTGATCGTCTGCTGTGCGCTGTCACTGTGGAAGATAATGTCAAAATAGTGACTCTGCGCTCGACTTATTTGGTGGAGAACCTGACGTTCTACCCATTGGAACTCATGTTAGTGGATCACACTGGGCATCCTGTGTATTCGTTAGAAAAGATTGGTCAGTCGCTGCTTGTTATCTTTGAGTCGTCGCACTCATGGCCATGAAGCTCCTGGCCAAGATTATGCACTGCCCATTGAAGCAGTCACACAGAATAGAGTTAAACTTCAGCCAGATCGTAAGCACAACATTTTTTACATATTCTGCAGCCTACCAGATACCATCAGAGGGTTTTGGTTATCGCTGGTGTTCCTCTCTGCGATTCGAGGATCTAGTTGCCAAGAAGTCTTTTTCCATTAGTTGTCCCCACAACGATCAACGGGAAGCACCCTTCCGCTTCCAGGCATGGGTACAAACAGATTCCAATGACCCTGCTCCTCGGCAAGTTTTGTTTCACGCTCCTCGGCATCTCCTGACACGCCTCTTAGGAAATCTCCCAAAATCAGACTCAAACTTCGTGCCCCAATTGAGCTGGAGAACTTGTTGCCCTACAATCTCCAATACCGCATCTATGACAAGAACGCTGACCAGAATTGGAAAAGCTACCTACGAAAGGGAGGCGTGATGCCAGTACACTCAGTGGAACTAGACCACCTAGTCCTACTCAATGTGGAGGTGCAAGATACAGGTGAGTATACCGAGTTCCTGGGGCGCGGAACTAATGGTTCGTGCAGTCTTCAGGCCAAGCGACTTCGCCATCATTAATACAGACCGTCACTCTGACTTTGATATTGAATCCCGGTTGGCACTTCGCGATCAAAGCAATCGCAAACTCCACCTGAGTCTCAATTATGTGTATGTGACTTCCCTATTTTACAAGATGTCGCGATCTTACCTACATCGAGTCGATATCCCGAGTCCGGCGGAGCGTCCAAAGTCCAAATATACTGTCCATACCTTGTTGTGAACAAGTCGGGAATGCCTTTCAGTGTGAGGACAGCGCGATCTAATCGCGCTACTTCTCCCTTGGACGTTGCTGGTGATACTCGACTAGGTATGAACTTGTTATGATCTTATGGTGTCACTTATTCATGTATGTCGTAAGACGTCGTCGCTACTCCCGTACCATTCTGTAAGTTCTGATGCCCTACTACGGACTAGCACGCTAACAGCGCGGGTAGTGCTGTCTCATCCTCACGACAGTGCTCAAGCGTTTATATTCAAGGTCGGGGAGTCGGGTTGGTCGAATGTATCGTGCCTTTCATGTAGCTTGGATTTGTATGATCGCTGATACTCTCCTGATGGTTGAAGGTATTCGGCCTTGAAGCTCCAGCAGCTGACGCAGATATGGTGATTCCGTCCACGAAACAAAGGAACGAGGAATATCATTTCGGCCTATCGTGGACAGAAGGACTGGGCAAGTACAAACTTACAAAAGTGATCACGATTTCGCCGAGGTTTATGTTGAAGAACGACCTCCCTTGCCCAATCCAATTCCGCGAATACAAGGGATTACCACGTGGTCGAGCTATACTGGATCCAGGAGAACGTATCCCGTTGCAAATCATGCAAGCTGGGGGGGAGAAGCTTCTCACCATTGCATACACCGGTCTCAACGCGCGATGGTAGGTGAACAGGAACAAAAAGTTTCTGCGAGTATGACCGAGAATCGTTAGGTCATCCCCTGTCAACATTCAGGACATCGGAAACATTCATCTTCGAGTGCCCAGAGCATTGGACGACAACCAAGTGGATATTGTCACAACAGACATCAAAATTGATGGGTCTATCATCTTCGTTACCTTCTTAAAAGCAGATGTATGGCCGTTTGAACTGGAAAACGACAGCGATTATACGGTTTTTGTCTGCCAATGGGTAACGTCGTTTTTAATGCTGCCCCGCTGGCTATTGACCACGTCTAGGACTCGGGTCGAAATGAAGTAGAAGCAATGAAATCGAGCATCCCGCGATACAAGCTCGCGCCGCATTCGGTCACGCAATATGCTTGGGATCAGCCTGCCGCAAGGGGGAAAAAGCTCATGTTGATGATTAACGATGCACGCCGCGTGGTTGACATCATGGAAATTGGTGTCCTTGTTCCGTTCAAATTCCATGTTCGTCCCAATGGTACCTCGTTTTGGTTTTGCTGATCGACCCTAGGATCGACAACGAGCACGTGCCGTATCGCTGGACGTGCGGGCGGACCGCCATAAACAAGTATTACGAATCACTCATTATGTTGCAGAGCGCAGTCTGTATAAGCCCAAACATCGGACTATTGGCGCACTGTCCCGATCTGATACACTGGGAAGTCTCGAGGCCTTCGAGGCAGTTTCAGAGGATGCCGCACCCACTCTGAGGGTCGAAGTTGATCTTGCAGGGATAGGAATATCCCTCATAAATCGCAAGATGATTGAGGTGGTATACGCCTCATTAGAGTCCTTACGTTTTGAATACAACAATACCCCAGGCTCGCAGGCAGTCACCTTCTGTTGTGGGTCTCTTCAAATTGACAACCAGCTCCATGACGCATTATATCCTGTTCTCCTCCAACCAAGCCCTGTTTCCAAGGAGGTCAGCGGAACGGCGGCCGTTCCACCAACGATTCAAGCCTCTGTCGTCTGGCTAAAGGACCAAGGTAGGAAAGATATGGGATCAGGGTTTGTTGTTTTCTAACGGCCTTCATAGAGCACGGTGTTCTCTTCGTCAAGTACTGCTCGATTTTGTTGCAGGCCTTGACAATCGAGGCCGATGAAGATTTTCTCTTCGCGATATATGATCTCACACAGGTCAAGGGCGCCTCGTGGGAGGAGAACGTAGAAGAGTGAGTTAATAACGTGAAATTCGGATCATGGCTCATCTGTTTCCCAAGTATCCTAATGCAGCACCCAGAGATAATTCCCGACCCACAGCCCACTGCTCCTGGACGAGATGTTTATTTTGAAGTACTTCAATTGCAGCCCATTCAGCTCACTCTGTCTTTCATGCGGACTGAAAGGGTAAGCAGTGAAGAGAAGTAGGTCGCAGATAGTTCATGCTATTGTCAACTTTTCATGTCGATGCAGGTTGAGCATTCGGAACCCCTTGGCGGTGGTTGTCAATGCGCTAACTATGACACTGGGGAATGTCAATGATGCACCTCTTGAACTCAACGCCCTCGCCATTACAGATATGCGATTGACAATACCTGAACTGCAAAATCGTATCACATACCACTACCGTCAAGATGTCCTACGGCAACTGTACCGCATTCTCGGTTCTGCCGATTTCATTGGGAATCCAGTGGGCCTCTTTACGAATGTGAGTTCTGGGGTTGCAGACATCTTTTACGCACCATACCACGGCGTTGTCATGCACGGGAACAAAGAATTAGGTATCGGAATCGCAAAGGTAACCGACTGTTCGCCCTAGTCCATGTTGAGCGTTCTGACGCAAAGTCCAGGGTGCTGCTAGTTTTGTCAAGAAGACAGTGTTCGGTCTATCAGACAGTGTCACCAAGTTCACAAGTAGCCTGGGCAAAGGTCAGACAACTTGTTCTCGTTCAAAGGCCACTGCTGACCTGACTCCAGGCCTTTCCGCTGCAACGTTTGACGCAGAATATCAAGCACAACGTAGGCTGTCGCAGCGCCGCAATCGACCTCGTCATGCAATGTAAGAAGTATTCTTCTCGTTCGCCTTGCTTTGTTTTCACACCCCTTGCTAGTTATGGCGTAACTGCAGGTGGTGAAGCGCTTGCCACTAGCGTTGTCAGTGCAATGGAAGGTATTGTGGTATGTAGAACGGATAAACTACACCACAGTGATTGCTCATGAAGTGCTAGACGAAGCCCATTCAGGGCGCAGAGACAGAGGGTGCCGTCGGATTTTTCAAAGGTATAGGCAAGGGTTTGGTCGGGTATGCATACATGCCATTCGCGATAGTACCAGCTAATCAATGATTATAGTGCTCTGACCAAACCTGCGGTCGGGGTGTTCGATCTCGCGTCAAACGTCTCTGAAGGTAGCCAGGTTCCTCGTTTGCTGTCAATCGTGATTGTTGATGCCGCGTCAGGGATAAGGAACACCACGACCGTCTTCGATAAGCCAGAAAGAGACCGCGTTAGACCGGTGAGTGGCTATCAAACATCATATTGTCAGTGCAGGGTCTTAAATTAATTCACTCTAGCCAAGACACGTCCCTCCGGATGGGGTATTAGTGGTACGTGTAACGATATAGTCACTTCGGTTTGGATTCACAAGACATGATCATCCCAGCCATTTTCGAGTCGTGAGGCACTCGGCCAATATTGGATGAGAGACCTGGAACAAGGTGCCTACAGGAACGAATGCTATGTCGCTCACATCGGTACGTGTTGAATTGAGCATATGCTGTAGACGTTGAAGATCTGGACAGACGTAGGCGGTGACAATGTGGTCTTATTGACCTCCGCACGGGTGCTTTCGTTTTTTTCCAAGAGGTTGCGCCTAGAGTGGGATCTGCCTCTGATCATGGTACAAGGTGTCACTACCGAGGACACTGGTATTCGATTTTCTCACAAGTCGGGCAAGGACCACGACAAGTTTGTACTGATACCCGACAAGAACGCACAAGCATGGTTCTTTGCGCAAATTGCATCAGTAGTGAAAGCGTTCAATAATAGGCGTAGAATGGACTAGCAGGCAACTGAATGGATCGGATTGGACAAGTAATGGTTGTATCATGTAGCATCCCGGTACTACGCTGAAGTGAAATGTAATATATGCATTGAAGCTGAACATGTGAGATTCCTACGAACAAGTACGAGTGAAGTAACCGTAGCGAAAGGAGTGGGAGGAAGAAAAGATTGGAGGGTTAGCGGGTTCCAATGATGATGATGATAATGATATATATATATGTGAAGGGTGGGGTATATTCCTGACGGACATGCTAATTGGTCCCCTGACGCGAACGTGTTATGAAGCCGCGCCCACTTGCAGTGACATCGGACAGAGTCGGGCTGGTCTGCGGTACCGCGGTTGCGGAACTACAGAGTCGTGCCCTCATAGGCAAGTCGGTATATTCTGTCACATGCCTCTTCTCCACGTCTGTGGATGTTCCAGAGTCATCGGAGTCATGTTGCATCGCCTTCCTGCTCTCAAAGCTACCGCAACTGTCGCGTGGGCTCGTGGAGTAGGCACTCTGAAAATCGGTGTCAGACTCATCGGTAGTAGTAGTCATGGCTGGTGTCAAAGCAGGGGTCGCTGGCGCAGTAGTTGGCGCCGTAGGAGAAAGCGCCGTCAGGGAAGCTCCAGATGCAACTTTCCGGAGTGATTGTCGCACCAATGGGTGAGGTGCTTCCGCGGTGGGCGTCAGGACATCGGTACCATCCATCTCGGATTCAAATTGTCCTGGGATCTTGTCCTCTCGTTGTGGAGTGGAGGAACCATTATTCGGAGTGGAGGAATCTCGTGGCGTTGCTGAGGTGGCAGTGTCAAGGGAATGGCGTGTGATGGTGCCAGTGCCAGTTCGATTCGTAGAGGTAGTATCACTACGTTCCCTACGCTTCGCCTTGATAGGAGGGTTGTTTATGAGCTTGGTACCCCGGGGTTGGCGAGAACGGACGGACACAGCAGCATCCGAGCTCTCATCAGCACGCTCATCAGTAGCATAATCGGACTCGGTGCTCCTGTGTCCTGCAGATCTCTTCCTCCAGTCTTGAATGTTCTCCGACGCCAATGCTATTTCCAGCTAGCAAGCAAAACAAATCAGAAAACGACAAAATCAACGATCGTACATCCACTGACCTTTTGCTGAATCTGCAAGACTTTTTGTGCGATCTTATCACTGCGTTCACTGATACCTTCATCGACGGCCATCATGCCATCTTGTGCAACTTCACTCTGCGTCGCTGAGAATCTCTTCTTCTTTGTCGGCGACACTGGAGCCTCTTCCTCCTCTGTGATAGTGTCTGTCTCCCGCTCGGATTTGCCGGCGACCAATGTGTCATCCATCCCGCGTTCGTACGCCTCTGCAAGAGTTGACTCAGTGCCGAAGCTGCGCAGCCGGGATCCATTGTTTTCGTGAGATCCACTATTCACGGCATCACTAGTCCGCCTTGAACGTGACCCACTGGCAGACCTTGCGGAAGTGGACATGCGTGAACCAGGGCGGGATGAAAGTTCTCCACCATAGTCGGATTCATCGACATCGACAGCCATGGATGCGAGTGCACGCTCGATCTGTGCTTCCACTTCGGCGACCATCTCTGCACGTTCTTGTTCCATGCGTTGCATTGTCTCCCGCATCCGCTCTAGCTCGATGAGTGCATCCTTGTGTGCTCGCTCAGTATCGACCAGTCCTGACAATACGCTCCCATTTAATGGTCTCCCGACAAGCCGACGAAATTTACTCACGAGACTGTAGCTTGGCTTTCTCCGCAGCCGTCAAAGTGACAAGCCCGCTCAACCTCCTGGTCTCCCTCTGTTCTTTACCAATCTTACCCTTCAACTGGTCCGCCTCCGCACTCAATTTCTCGGCGTACTGCTCAAATGTTACGAATTTGTCTCTCCACAGGTCGGCCTCAGTCATAAGGAAGTTGAGACGACGAGAGAGTCGACCAATCTTCGTCTCGAGGTCATCTCGTGCATCGACAAAAGCAGTGGCACGTTTGCGAATGGAGAGTTGAATGAGCTGTTCCGCAACAGTCAATTGTGGCAGACGACGAGCGGTACCGAATGAAGAGAGACGCTTGAGAAGGGAAGGTTTCCTGAACTATGAGTAAGTTAGCATACTGCTCGCACATGTTCCCTGTGCACTAGTTCACCTTGTCCTCGAGCACGGCATCAAACGCCTGAATGATGCGTGTGGAATGCCACCATTCGGGTGGCTTGATAGTGTCGGCGACAGCAGCCATATCCCCGCCTCTCTTTGCTTGCACTTTGCATACTGGGCGGAACCGACCTGCGGGGAAAGCTTCTTTGAACTCGCTATCATCAAAGTGACAACATCAGATATCGAGAGGGTGAAACTACCAGAGAGAACATACGAGGGTACGCTGTGGTCTGGATGATAGTGAGGCTCAAAAGTAGCAAGCAATCGCTGTCTATACTTCTCTCGCTGCTGTTTGGTGGAGACAATGCCAGGAGGTGGCGATGGGCAGCTCAGGTAATTGATGTCCCTATGCAGGGTAACCCAATGACGTGAGACATCTAACACATCATCGCAAAGCGCGACTTACAAGTCAATGACACAAACTTCCGGCGCAGGCCGCACGCTGTACCGAGCCTCAGTCGCCAGACCCAAAATCCAGGGGCCAGGATCGTCGATGTAGATCTTGGCATCACGTGCATGGACTGCAGGCAGAGCAATGCCACTCCACCCACGCAATTCGACGAGATATTTGATGGTAGATACAGCAATCTGCAATGAAAACAGAGTGAAGGCTAAGAGTAGGTAAGAAGCTGGTCACTTACGCCGAGCATCGCAGGGTATCGAGAGAATAACAAAACACGGCCAGTTGGAGCCAACGCGATCTGGAGACAGGCTCAGGTGGACTGGAAGTACCGAAATCAAAGTTGGACTACGCACCTCACAAGCAGTCAACACGTTATCGATATTCAAACACTTGAATAACGGCCACATGGTGAAGTTGATATCAACCAAGCCCCTACCAAAATCAAGACCTCCAGGGAACCTTGCAATAACCTCAAGACTGGTGTCCTCGCTGTTGCTGCTTCCGGATGCACCACCCGATGAACGCCCAGCAAGAGGAGAAAGGGAAGCATCGAGTTTGATGAGTTCGCCCGCACGTGGGGCGGGATGCGCAAGGATTTTCGAGATTTGCAGAGTATGAGACTGAACATCCTTGGAGAAGCGGGCCCAGGAGAGAGTAAGATAGTCCCTCATGAGGTCATAGATCGGGTGGCGAGATACGAGTGCTATATCAACCAAGATCAGGGACGCGTGGGTAACTCTGGATGAGAATACTCACACAATGCATATGGAAGCCAAAAGACAGTGTCGCCTGGAAGGAAAAGGGTGCTCTCACCAGGACCATGGCCACCAACAGTGCTCGCGACGTCAAAGTCGCTCTCACTTATAGCGCCGGCATCGGTTTCCGCACCTTCACCGTCGGTTTCGCCGTCTGTGCCCGGCCAGGGACCACGTGCGCCGCGTTTTCCGACACGGCGGCCAGGCTCACCAGGAGAATTGCCTGCAGATCCATGACCGACGGAAGACCGCAAAACTTTGAGACGAGAGGCAACCAAGGACTGAGCGCTCTCCTTTCTGGCGCGACCAGCTTCGAGCGTTCTGCGAATAGCGGCACTCCTCTCTGCATCCGCGTGACTCCACACAGTCAGGCACACACCGTGGTAGGTGATTGTACCACTTCCACCAACACCTGCAGCTGCTTGCTTCTCGTACATGGGGGAAGGGGGGCCAGGAGGCGGAGAAAGTACGGAGGAGGGACCAAGATAGGCGGTAGAGGGACGGGCGTTGGCGAAAGGATCGTCTGTGTAGGGGTACGTGAAGGTAGGTGCGGCGGAGGAGCGATCGGCGGTGAGGACAGAGCCTCTAAGTAAGCCAATGTCAGACGGGGCAGGGGCAAGGGGGGTAGAAGGAGCAGGGAGAGTGAAAGTGAAAGTGTGTATGGTGCTGGCGGGCTGAAGAGTGGAGGCGATGATCTCGACCTCACGAGGGAAGGAAAGCTAGGGAAGAGTGTGAGAAGAGGGAGATGAGCAAGATGGAGATAGGAACCTTGAGAGCCTTGGACAACATTTTGCCAACTTCGGCTTTTGAGAGTGCGCCAGCGCCCTTGAGGACTTCGGTGGGTTCGCCCTTGGCGTTCTTTTTCTTCTTCTTGCCTCCGCCGGCACCGGGAGAGACGGTGCTACCAAGGACCTCTGGCCTCCACCAGCGGGCGACGGCGCCTTCGGAATGGTGGAGGCCGAGGACGGAATCGGGATCGGCGAGGGTCCAAGTGTGAGGGCTCTTTGGGAGACCAGAGACGAGGTAGAGGGAAGTGAGGGGGAGGGTGGGGATGTGCTGGGTGGGGGTGTTTGGGACGGAACGGGTGGAGAGGATAGAAGTCCTGTTGGAGGCGGGGATGGGCTCCATTGACTTTCTGTGAGAGATTCCGAGGATGCGAGAAGCCTTGTCGACCTGACGGAGGAGTCTTTGGGAGTCGGACTTGTCGTGAGGAAGACTGGGGGGAGCAGAGACGGTGATGTAGTCGAGCTCGTCGGCAAGGGCGGGTTCGTCGGTGGGAATGGAGGTGGAGATTGGGAGGGAAGAAGAGAGGGAAAGAGAGTTTGCCGAGTTGGGAACGGACGTGGGTGGGACAGATGCGCTGGCAGTTGACTTGATGGATGATTTTCGAGAAAAGGATTGCTCCGACACCCGGCTTTTGAGCGTTTTCTCGCCCACCGTGTGCACCGTCGGCGACGCTGCTACAGCGGGCGGTTGGACACTCGGCCGCCGTGGTTGCTTCGCAAGACTCATCCTACAACAACCACTCAATATTAAACGAAAGAAAAAACCGAGCGACGGGGAAAGAGCGTGAAGGTGCAAAAAAAACAACCAAAAAGTGCCTGCTTGGCACGCGGAATTGCTCGCGTATTCAATGAATATCCAGGGGCGTTGGACTCGCTTGTTACAATGTATTGATCCTCCGCTCGTCGTGAACGACCGAAATAACCTGTTGTCCAATCCACGTCCCCCCAGGCTCCACCTTGGCATACCCCCTCACATGTCCTGGCTCGACACACACATATTTCTCCCTGTTCAGCCGTGAGCGCGTGAGCATTCGTGCGAGCTCGCATCCCCAGACCACGCACCATCCACCGTCCTCCATGTCTCCAATCTTGCTTCCTGCAGCTTGCTGCGGGTTCCACACCACAACATCCTTCAGCCCCGACACCTTGATCTCGACGCCTCCCCCGGGCCAAGTCACCTCGTATTTCTGCGATGCGTCTTCGTAGATAGAGTCGGTAAATTTCCGCACATCTACCCCTGCCCTCGTCTCCGTCTTCGCCGTGTTCCGCCCTTCCTCACTCGTCTCCGTCTTATCGTAATACATCTTGTTCTGCAATGGAAACACGAGAACTTGGTTCGCAGGCGCACGGATATAGTTGTGGAACAATGCCTGGAACTCAAGATAGTCCGGCGGATAGACGCTCGATGTAGATGTATTCGTCACATGCAGATCCGTGCTCAATTGGTGCTCCGCCAGCGTCACCACATACGCAAGCTGGAACGCTCGATCATATGTGGCCTTGATGCTTGGCGTCGGGGCCAATGCTATTGTGCGACGCTGAGCACGAGGAGAGGCGTACCGGCATGGATTGCTCACTCAGACGGACAGATACACCCGATGGGTTGTCCATGACGACGCTGTCAAACGTCCATTCTTGGTTTCTCGCGAAACCGTGTTGGCCGAGGCGGGCATGCTCCGGGTGGCTGGGGGCGCCAAAGCATGGGAATACTATGGGAATGCCCCCCCGAACGGGCTTGGAAGCATCGAGTGCTGCCTTGGAGGACAGGAACAGCCGTTCGACAGGCGCAGGGTTGGCGTGTGTGCCTGCCTTCCAAGATATGACGGTGGCCCCGTAAAGGAGGAGCTCGGCTGAGGCACCCTAGATAGATCAGGTAGGGTGAGTGAGATAAGTGAGGATTTGGAGATGGACTTGCGTTTGGATGTGTGAGGATGAGACGACGCTCGGATTGTTGGACGGGCATGGGACTCGGATGGGGGAGAGATCTGAGTTGTTGTGGCTGCGAGTTTGTTGTGTGGCGTGCCCAAAAGAAGTGCATCTCGACCTCTGCCAGTGACAACGCTCGCCCTCTGGATTCAACTCTATTTCCGTCAGTCTCCCCGCCGACTCGACTCTCCAGCATCTCACTCACTTCCTCCTTCCCGTAGCACCATGGATCCGTCTTTCAATTTAGAAGACGTTAGACTTTTCCTACATCCGTAAACTCGTTATACTTATCCATCTTTTCTTCCCCTTCAGATCGCTCCGATTGCCGTCTTAATGGACGAGTTGCGGTCAGAAGATGTCCAACTGAGACTCAACGCCATCCACAGCATACCCACGATAGCGCTTGCGCTAGGCCCCGATCGCGCACGGGATGAGCTCGTTCCCTTCCTTCAGGACTCTGTCGATGATGAGGACGAGGTATTGTTGGCTTTGGCAGAGGAGCTTGGTCGAAATTTCGAGGAATACATCGGTGGGCCGCTGTATGCTCACGTTTTGCTGGGTCCTTTAGAGAATCTCTCCGCTGTAGAGGAAACGTTGGTTAGGGACAAGGTATTCCCCCGTCTTGACTGCATCATTCTCCTCCTCTCTCATCCTCTTCTCACAAGGCCGCGGAATCCATCTCCAAAATAGCTGCCATTCTGTCAACCACCCAAATAGAAGAGTACTACATCCCCCTCTTAAAACGCCTGTCGCAGGGTGAATGGTTCACCTCGCGGACTTCCTCTGCTGCACTTTATTCGCCAGTCTACCCTAAAGTGTCGCCTGCCATTCAGGATGAGTTGAGAAAGGCGTTCGCTGCCCTTGGCGCTGATGATACACCCATGGTTCGACGCGCTGCCGCACGGTGGCTTGGCGTGCGTGTTGGACTGTCGAGGCCCGTACCACCTACTAACAAATCTTGTCTATCCAGCCTTTGGTGAAGAATCTCTCTAAGCACCACGTACTCTCAGATGGTCTGCCAGTTTACCGCAGACTTCAGTCGGATGATCAGGATTCCGTGCGCCTATTGACAATCGAAGATCTGATCGTCATCGCTCAGCAGCTTACCCCATCCGAAGTGAAAGAACAACTATTGAAACAAATAAGACATAGCGTTGCCGATAAGAGCTGGAGAGTACGGTACATGGCCGCTACGCACTTCAACGAGGTGTGTCGCGATCAGAATGCTGTAGTGATGAACAATGATAAAGCATCTCTTTTAGCTTGCAGAGGCGGTTGGCACAGAGTTGGTCAGAGAGGAATTGATCGGGCAGTATGTTCAACTTTTGAAAGACAACGAGGCAGAAGTGCGGACCGCCGCCGCCGGTCAGATTCCAGGTACCGTTGCGCTTTACATTTTCATGCACATCATCAGTTTTGATTTCGTTCAATTCCTAGGGTTCTCTAAACTTATCGAAAGAGAGGTCATCTTGGCACGTATCGTACCCTGCGTCCGTGACTTGTCGCACGATACATCGCAACACGTCCGAGCCGCTCTCGCGAACCAGATCAGTGGACTGGCTCCACTTCTCGGTCGTGAAGCAACGGTCGAACACTTGCTCCCCTTATTCCTTCATCTGTTGAAGGACGAGTTCTCTGAGGTTCGCTTGAACGTCATCAGCAAACTCGAAACGGTCAACGGTGGTGTGTAGAGTTTCGATAACATATATGGACGTTCCAGCCTGATTCGGATCTCTCATAGTAATTGACATTGAGCTCCTGTCGGATAGCCTCTTACCTGCCATCATTGAACTGGCAGAAGACAAGTCATGGCGCGTTCGGCAAGCGATTATCGAGTATATTCCTCTTCTCGCAACACAGTTGGGGAAACCATTTTTCGACGAGCAACTCGGGAACTTATGCATGTCCTGGTTGGGGGACACTGTATTCAGCATACGCGAAGCTGCTACAATGAATCTCAAGAAACTGACTGAAGTTTTTGGTGTTGAGTGGGCCAAGGTTGCCATCGTTCCCAAGGTCGTGGGCATGGGTCAGCATCCTAACTACCTGTACCGGATGACCACTGTGCAAGCTATCACGGTACGTTGTGGCCACTAAAATCCCAAATTTTGCTGACAAGATCCTCCAGACCATTTCACCCTCTTTAACTTTACCCATCATCCAAACAGAGATCATAACTCCCCTATTACAACTCGCTGTTGACCCCATCCCCAATATACGATTCAATGTTGCCAAGGCTTTGGAGGTTTTGGCAGCTTCGTTTGGGGACGCTCCCGGGGGTAAAGAATTTGTGAGACAGAAAGTTATTCCTGTCCTGGAGCAACAGAAGAACGATGGAGACGCTGATGTTCGGTACTTCTCTACACGTGCACTGCAAAAAGCGTTGTCAGAGCTAGAAAAATCTGGTAGGCATGCGTCATGTCCCTGGATAGACTATACTGACCTCCTGGCGTAGGATGAAGTGGAAATATTCGATGAAATAAGCGTAATACCCAACTATAGCTTGTCCTATTCAGTTCATGGACAATCGGGCAAAGAGTAAAGAGTACTGTACCTCCCCTGCAATCTGACGAATTTCAATCGCGTGACGACTGTCCGTCAGTGGTTTTATTTGTTTCGACGTGGGCGGCGGTCTTCCAGACTCGAGTCATTGCTTCCCTTGTGTGGTGAACCCTGTACACAATACGGTCCGTGTTATACATTTAGTGATATAAGCAACTACCTTAATTAGGAGCATAATGATGATGAACGGCTGAACCGAAAGTACTAGTGTGGTCATCCCAAGGATCCACGGACCGCCATATAGAGCACAAAAGTGAGTGAGGATGTAAAAGAATGGCTTGCCCCGTGCTCTCCTCAACGCTTGTCCTTTCTCCCGCTTTCTTTTTGATCCTCTGTTCATGGGCTGTGCCCTCTTCTCGATGTCTAAGACACGAAGTCTCTCCCGTACGTTACCGGCCATCTGGCTGGCTCTTTCATTCCCTTTCGTGAACGGGACAGAATTCATGATGAGCAACGCTGGCATTTACTCTCCGAACGAACTTTGGTATGAACCTATTCGAGAATGCATACCTCTTGGCAAACAGCCGTCGCGAGTGTCTCTCCGTAAGCTGTCGTCGTCTTGATGGTAAACAGAGTTCTGATTAATATCGCCAAAGCCACGAAATCGCGTGTCCTGCAAAGGGGAACTGGTATTGGTCAAGCTGTACGCATGTTACGGGACTTGTGTATATGTGAAAGTGTGTTGTGCTTACCCCGTGTATAGAGCTGTCTGTCTGTCCGTCTGCTTGCAAGTCCAGTGTTAGATGTTTTATGCTCGGGCTCATTATACATGGGATACCATGACGAGTAGGTGTGTCTAGGTCGGACATATCCAACGCTCGATCGCCTGTAGTCCTACGGAGTTTTGGTAAAAATGACTGAAAAACCAGTTCGTATTGTCTCAACTTTGACAGGTTTCCTGAGAAAGCGACTTGCCTTTCCCGCCGCAGCTCCGGTCCTCCTAGCACACAGTGCCCGTCAGGATGGTACTGGAGTGCCCAGCTAACGAGTTGTGCTCCTGCGAATCCAGAAGCACTTTCGTCTCTGACATATGGGAATGATTATGTCTGGGAGCCGTCAACCCTGATATGTCAAAGAGCTGCTTCACCATCGCGACGCTCCCCATCAAGCACTCCTTCACAGCGTCCTTCGCCGTCTCCGTCCCCCGGACAAGGCTCACGTCGGCAATCTCAAATCACGAACCGTCAGCCTGTGTCCAGCTGGACTCGACGCATGTCCCATCTTGAGAGCTGGGAATTTGAGCGACTTTGAATGTGTTGATCCAAAATATGATCTGCAACGTTGCGGGGGTTGCTCGGTGGACGGTCGGGGAAAAGACTGTACGTCTATTGAAGGGGTATGGAATGTCAAATGCATACAAGCACGGTGTTCTAGTTCGTACACATCCATCAGAGTCTGGGATGCATCCTGAAAAACATGCAGTGTTGACCTGTGCAGCTGGATATATGCCAAGCGTCGATCGAAGGACCTGTGTCAAACTGTAGACTTTCAGTTGCCACAAACTTGTATTTCATTTGAATCTATCTACTTGTCAGATTCGTCGTCCTGTGACATCGCTCATGGTGGAATACTAACACTGTACAACTCACCTTTTTGTGTTTCCAATCATCCACACTCGAGTCTGCTTTGGGTCGATTGCTTGTTCCCCGAGGAGGGAGCGGGGACCACATCATGTCCAGCCGGGACCAGCCCGTTCCTTGAAACCTGCTGTCTGACTTCCGGACTATCCGGGTCTTACCTCTGATGGGAGCACTAGCAATACTCCCCGAAGCGTCATTTGCAATCCACCGGGCAGCGCCAAACTTATTACATACATTTACCTCTTATAAATAGTCTGATCCATGTTCTCCTGGTTGCCTCGTGAGATCAAACAACAATAACACAGAGTATGTAACTTCATCCATATGTAAAGGCCAGTGGTTGGGTGACTTTACTCTTCATCCACCCACTGGTCCGCAAGAGATCCAAGTTTCGGGAGACGATAGCGCGAAAGTCCGCCCCTGAAAGCACCTAAGAAGGCCTGAGCTCTGGGTCATATTGAAGCGAGACAACTGTGAGCGAGACTCGCATGTCCATGGCTTATGGACCCTTACGCCATTGAAAATCCTGACACATAGAGGAGCAGCGTGAGGAAGGCACGGATCCACGACGGAGATTGCAGTACCGCGGCAAGGATGTGCGCGGCAAGGAGAGGAGTCGTCAAGAGCGCTGCCTGGTATGCTGCTTGCGGTCACATTCAAAATAAATCGAACGATGACAGCACCAGCTGACCATGAAAACGGACGTAGTTGTTGTGTGTTTCTAGGATAAGTAAGGTGAGGGCTAAATGCCGAGCTGAAATGTAAGCGCGATCGAGATTGGGGAGGGACGACTTTGTCGAACCTGATATCGGGCCTAGTAGATAGGCGAATGCGGCCAGAACGTCGACGCGTAGACCGTAAGTTGTTTCCCATTCATTGTGTTGACCACGTTCTATATCTGTACTCGCAGTAGCAGCAGAGGATACAGAGGACGATGGCAAGCCTCCAGACTGGTAAGACGCTGGATTATCCGGAAACCATATTCTCGGACGGGAGATAGGTTTGCGGGGGAGACGAGAAGGGTCATCTGGGGGTGGAGTCTGTGGGTCCGGTCAGAGACGGATCAAGGATGGAACTTATGCGAACGCACATAGGGGGCAAACGAGCCAGCAAGGTTAGTGGATCCAGGCATGTTCGCGAGAGTGTTACTAATACTAGGACCTGGGCCGAGTAACCGGATAAAGTGGCTGTGTCCGGGAAATGCCGGACGGGCTCTGATTTTGCTACTCATTGACTCTCGCTCACAGGTCCCGTCAAGATATCGGGCAAGAAAACGTCGTAAAACGCTGATCGACCGACCCAATCATGGTGAGTATCCGTCTTTGGACCTCTCAAAACCACCCACGCCAAGTTTCACCGCAAATCACGCCTGGGGAGCGTTGGATGCCCTTCTGGCGGTCCAGATGTCCTTCGGTCTTCTGACAAGTCTTCCAGGCTGATAACTCGGCACCCATCACTCTGCGTACGCGCAAATTCATCACCAACCGTCTTCTCTTTCGTCGCCAATTCGTCCTCGATGTCCTGCACCCGCTCCGCCCCAACGTTTCCAAAGCCGATCTCCAGGAGAAACTTGCCACCTTGTACAAGACTGACAAGGACCGTGTCGTCCTCTTCGGTCTCCGAACACAATTTGGTGGTGGAAGAAGCACTGGCTTTGCTCTCATTTACGATGACGAGGGTTCACAAAAGAAGTTTGAGCCCAAATACCGCTTGATCAGGGTCGGTCTCTCGTCCGCGTGTCGTCTGCCTTCCTCATATTGCATTCTTAGAGCGGTCTTACACCCAAGGTCGAAAGGCCTTCTCGCAAGCTACGGCACGAAAGGAAAAACCGCGCGAAAAAGGTTGGTCATCCATAGATTGTTCGTTCCCGTGTACTCACGACTTGCGCGTATCAGGTTCGGGGAACCAAGAAGACCAAGGCTGCAGAGCCTCCCAAGAAGGGGAAGAAGTAGTGGTTCCATGTCGAAACCGAGCTTTCCACTTCTTTTCCTGTTCAATCACTTCTCGTTCATCAGCGCTAGCATCTGTAGCAACCGTGGCGAAGTTGTATACATGGCATATGTCATTTTATCCTCTGTGGACACCCATGGATCATATACATATGCGAACAGCCTGGAAAACCTCTCCCATTAGTGTGTCAAATCTAAGTGTATTACAATATCTGTTGGATATGCTGGGTATCGTGTGAGAATGATGGAAGCTGTTCACGAGACGGCAAGCCTAAAAGCCCAATTTCTTGTGTATGACATCTGGATCTTCTTGATATTCCTCTGCTGAGACCCACATCTGTAAAAAGAACGTGAGCTTTGTGTTCAAGACCGCTTCGCAAGCGCCAGACCTTCTTAAAAGTCCCCAACCCTGCAAGTATAGAACCACCTATCCAAGTGGAATACTTCCGCTCCGGTGGTGCGTAGATTTTAATCTTGACGTCCTTGAGAGCCAACTTCTTGACCTCGTTGAGGAGCCGATCACCAAAGCCTACAATAGTCAGTACACAAAGTGAAGCCATATCTACTACAGTGGCTATCGATAGCTTACCTTTACATAATGTGCTGCCCCCGCTTAGGACGATGTTCGAAAAGAGACTCTTGCGCAAATCCAGATCGACTCTATTGATGGAATCTACCACGACTTGGTGGACACCGGCGTATTCCTGACCAATGAGCTCAGGGTTGAACAGGATCTCTGGAGCTCGAAACCGTTCGGAGCCAAGCTGGAGCGTCGTCAAGCTGATGTCGTCATATATTGTCTGAGCTTACCTGAACTACGTTTCCATCAGGTAACCGAAACTCCTCCGGGCGTCCGAGAGTGTCCTTTTCCTCTTTAGACGGGTTCAATGCTACATAGCAGCACTTTTCCTTGATTATCCGCACGACTTCCCGCTCGGCTGTTGTGTGTAGATGATGGCCAGACTTTCTCAGAAGCAGCTGTAGGTGGTCGGTAACATCCCTGCGAAACTGGTTCATACCCGTAGCGGTATGATCAAGCTGAGCTACACACACCTCCCCGCGACATCCACTCGACGAATTGCGTGAGGCATCGAAAAACCCTCGAATACAGGCACGGCGTGAGTGACACCATCACCAGAGTCGAGGACGATACCTGTTGTTCGCCCGGAGGAATAGCTTCATCCCCTCACGGTCAGCAACAAGTATATACTTGGGGTGATGTGCTTACAGTGATAAAACGGCCTGCACCGAAAGGAACAGTGCGGGGACATTGAATGTATCGAAGAAGATCTGTGCAGCAACGTCGCGATTACTGCGAGGGTTCAACGGGGCTTCGGTCAAAAGCACGGGATGCTGCAAGGCAAGTAATCGAATTGGGGGACAGGTTGTACCAGAATGGGCCTCACCTCTTCGCTGAGTGTACCAAGCTCCTCGGCATATATCCAGCTCCATATACGTTCCATATCGTCCCAGTCAGTAACGATCCCGTGCTCCATAGGATACTTGATTTTTAGAAGGCCACGGAACTCTTGCGCTCGACGACCAATGAAGACGTCTCCTTCTAGAGCACCTGCCATGACGCGGACATGCTTTGGTCGCCCGACGCTGCAGCGCAGAGTGATTTGTGTGGGGTTCCGTGTAAAAAATGGGCTGGATACATACAAGGAAGGGAAGAAACATTTTGGATGATCTTGACCGGCGAAGCCTGCCTTGATAGTACCCGAACCCTGAAAGCAGCAAGGTAAGCACACGGACGCGACGGACAGCAGGTGGAGCAAACGTTATCGATCACGACTGGCTGGTTGGTCAGGACATCATCGTACTCCGCCATCTTGAGAATGTGGGCTTGTCAGATTCAAGTGACCAGGAGAACGGTAGTAGTATGATGTATGTTGTTGTTGCGAACTGTGCCTGTGATGAACTGCACGGACGCGTCTTCAGCCACATCAGACCCCGCCGAATGCTCCACCATGCCACAACAGCGTAGTCATATCATCGTCATCTTTCTGCTCTCCCTCATTATTTTACATGTCGTGCGTAGCAAAGCCGCGTATGGGTCAGCGGACAGCTAGAGCTTCATCACCAGATACCAGTCCAAGGCATCATAAGCAAATGGGAGGTCACCAACTTCTGCAAATGTAAGTCCTGTTATCTGCCGCTGTCCACCAGACGGTCGAACGGAGAGGCTGCAGGTATCTGCTTCCAATCAAACTCTACCATTTTGAGAATGGATGCTCCAGACAACCCATCGAAACCATGTCTCACCTGTACCAAGCAATGGTGTCTGGACCAGCAGCTCACCATTTGTGACGGGGCTTCTCTCGGCGACACGGATCCTGACACGGCGACAGGGATGGAAGGTGATGTCGAAGCGAGATGTTTCCGTCAGCCTCGATGTTTTGGCGTTTGTGACGATACTCATATCTGACTTAGAGCGCGATTCACCCAGGGACCAGCTAGTCGTCACCCTGTTTCTTTTGACTGTTTTCGGTTTGTTACTAAGTGCCGGGATCAAGGACCGCATGCTGAAGGCAGGCATGGACCCCAATATACCGTGGTTAGTGGGGAGGCGGTGGTGGAAGGTGTGCTACTCTGCTTGACATGTCAAATTAATCACCCAAGCCTTTCTTAGGAGTGGATGCCTCATCGCCACTTTGAAGAGTACGACCTCCGCGAGCGCAGTGCTCGCGCTCCGGATGATAGAGGAGAGTACAGAGAGATGTTGCCTACGTAGATATCATGTTGGGTGTAGATGGTTCGTCGTATCTGACGTCCAACGTTGCCACGCTTTGCGACGAGTTCACGGCCGACGATCCCAATTACTGCATTCGGACCACGAAGGCGGAACGCGCAGCGAGGATGAAACGAGGTGCATACGCAGCAGATGCGCATGACCAAACGTGAGATGGCAGAGCCACTCGTAGTGGCGGACAACCGTCGACTCGCCCGCACCGTTGACGCTAGACATTTCTTGCACTGTGTTCCATGGGCTCGCTCTGTTCGAGACCCGGTAGTCATTCCGGCAGTCACCAAGTGCTTGGCGGAGATGCAGCGTCATCCTCAAACATGCAGAATCGTCAAAGTACCACAAATGCCCGTGCCGCAGCTGCAGAAGCCGCTGAGAGGAGACTGAAATCGGTAAGCACAGAGTCGGTTCGCCCTTCTGGAGACGATTCACCAGGTCTCTCTCTCGACACTAGGCACAAGCACGCGGAACTCATGCGTCGAATCCAAAGCGGGGTCGTCTCGCAGCCCAACTCGAAGCATCGAAGTCGGCTAAACCTGTGCCTGCATCGAGGCAAGAAGAACGACTTGTGGTGAGTGGGAATCTGATTTGACTATTCCCTGCCGCTTTTCATCAATTTCATCGCAGTGGGACTAAAATCTGAATGGAATCTCTTGTCGATGTCAACCCCAGTTGTGAGTCTGGCATGTGGACCGATGCATTAGAGCGCCTTTCATCCCTGGCCATCAGGCTTTCTCGTGCTTCATGGAATATGATCGCCGTGGACACCTTTCAATTTCTATCGGAACCGGCACCATTCCATTTCACTCCGAGTGGGATTCATTGATTCGCCCCTCGGGGTTATCTGGACTTGTCCTTTCCAGTCGAGCGGACCGCCGGTGAACCCACGAGGCTGTAACACGTTTATTTAATGTTACTTGGACTCATCGAATACCATGTTTATTCTTGTCAAGTTCCCATGATCGAAATCAGTGGATATCAAGTTCATTCAAGAACTGCTCTTGATGAGATTTCAGAGCCCCGTTTGATCGCTGGCCATTGCTCAGGGTTGTGCTGGTCTGAGACAATTCCGAGGAGTAATCAACATGGGATTGGCCGTTAGCACGTGGCCGTGTCAGGCTTGGTCTGTCGTGTGATGCTTTGCTTGCAGGACTACCCGCTCAACCTGAAATGACCGTTCGGTGGAAGAGAGTCCTTTGGGAGAGGAGTCCATACCCTGACAATTTCATACCACCAGATTCATTCTTATCCGCCTTGCGGCGAAACCGTCAGTGGATCTGCCGCGAGTCACAAAGTTGATCGCTAACAATGTCCTCCAGCCAACTTCACGCCATACAGTTATTGGCCGCTGGTTTTCTTGTGCTGTGCAATCACACAGCATCTTGGAACGGTCTTCGTCTTCCTCGCGATCTTCGTGAGACTCAAGGAACGCACGCTCGACGCTCGCGTGTTGCTCTGGATGTCGGTGACTTGCTCTGTGCTTGGATATGGCGTATGGGAGATCCTCCATAGTTCAGATCCCAGCCATATGCCGTCAAACCGTTTGTCATGCGACATCGATTCCAGCCTCTCACTGAACTCCCCTTTCTTAGGCCCAAAAGCATTCAAGTCATCAGTGTTGGTCCTCCTTGCTCTCATGGGTCTCGCACCCGTCCTGAGAACTTTGACGGCTGCGACTTCGTCGGACTCCATATGGGCCTTGTCGGCATGCCTCTTTCTTCTCAACACACTCCTGGCCGATTATAGCTGCATGAGGTCCGGCTCATTTACTCAGGAAAGGTCTGTACCCAGATCTTTTGTGAAACTGATCCAATCCTCACAGCCAACAGGCTAACATCCGTCTTATCCATGAACGCGGCGATGTCATCGTCCGTTGTTCTTGCCTCACGTTTGCCTGACGACCTGTCAGTATTTTCACTTGTTCTCTTTGCTGTGCAACTATTTGCTCTGTTTCCGTTATTGCGTCATCGATTTTGGGTAAACGATTCCCCTCTCTTGTCACTGCGACAAGCTGGTAACGTTGGTCGGATTCACAGGGTATTTCGACCGCGTTGCAAGCTTTGGTGACGTTATCAATCACCGCAGTGTCACTTATCCTCGTCACACCTTTGTCGACGCCTATAGCCACAATGATGGCAGGCGTCTACATCGCGGTAACCTTTATTGCTCCAGGGGTGCTTGTCTGGGCGCAAAAATACAAAAAGTACGTTATCCCTGTAATCTCACGTTTGCCACCACTGACTGCATCTGTGTTTCTCCAGCGAAATCAGAGGGCCGTGGGATGTCGCCATTCCAAGACTAAATTGGATTTAACCATAGTGGGCGTGGTCAACGCACCGATGGGAATAGGATCGTCACCACCTTCCACCAATGGTTAGCTTCTGCATGTTAAATTTCCGCCCAGGTACCTTGTCCGCGGCCACGAACAGATCCTTGAATGTGTCTCACTAGCCACCGGTGTATCTCCGATGGGTGGAGCGTTTCGTTTGCACGAACAAGTTCACGGTGAATGTGTTATACATTGAAGGTATCATATTACATGCAACACTATATGTGACAGATGATTAGAAAATAGGCAAACATACTATGTAGAGTTAGTAAAACAGTAGCTTTCAGTCTGTGTCCAACCGAAGACTGAGAGATGCACAATAGAATATTGTTTGTCGTCAATTTTGTGTGTTGGTCTTGTAGCCCGTCATTCCATGTCAGGGTCATCATTATGCAAACGTGGTCGCTTGGAGCCGGTAACCACCCCCATCCCAATACCCCTTGCTTCTAGCACCTCCATCGCCACCTTGGCCGCACCCTCCGAAGACTTCTTTGTGCGTGTCCGGGTTCTCCGCAACGCCCCAAATGCTTGTGCTTTGATCACCGCCAGGGTGCCGGAAATGGGTGGAGCACCAGGAGAGGGTGACCGCGACTCCCTGTCGAGACCACGGCGTGGTCGCAATTTAGGAAGCTGAGAGTAAGAGTTTGACTCCCCCTCGCTACTTCCTCGTTCGTGCTGGGAGCCATTATCACTTCCAGAAAAGTGAGGTAGAGCTGGTAGCAATGGGCGTTCCGGACCAGAGTTGGCTCGCCTAGGGGCGATCCTGAATCGGACGGCATCACTTCCAGCGCCAGGTAACGAGATATCGGCCGTTCCACCGTGAAGTGTAACTTCGGCGCCGTGGGCACTCGAGTGCCTGCGATAGTCGAACTCTGTTCTTTCTTGACCGATTGAACCTTCTGGAGGAAAAGTGAACTGAAACGGTGACGTCAATGACGTGGTGGAGGAAGAGGGAGGGGTTGACGTGGTTGGTGATATTGACCGGCTCCCCGGGAAAAGGTAAGGGGTTGTTTCCAAGTGATTCAAAGGTGCTTTCTGTTCGTCTACGAAAGAGCGATTCACATACATATCGGGCGAGGTCAACGTGGGGGACCCTAGTAAATGAGGTCAGGGATGATAAGATCGGCCGTGGGATGGAACTCACCGCTGGCGGAGGACGTTTGGGGGACGTTTTGGGCCCACGCTGCATCACGGTTCATGGTTTGAACAGGATAGGGATACTGACCAAACTTTGAAACGCGGTTACCTCCCAGCTGCGGCCCAGGGGTGGGGAGATGATCGGTATCGACACCAGAGTAGGACAAGGATGGAGATTGGGCTGGATAACTGTGGTTCGGAGGGGGGCCGTATGCGCCATTGCACAAAGATGCAGCGTCATCGCTTGTCTGGAAACCCATGCTATCGTCACTGTAGTGGCTACCGTGCGATGTGGGCAGGCGATTGGAGATGATATTAGACGGAGTATGCGTGGAGAAGGTGGAGGGGAGTGGGGGCAAGTCGTCGGACTCGGGCGCCTGTCCCGTCTTGCGTGCTTGCCAAAGTGCTCTCCAGAACTTTTCACGTTCGCGGAACTCGTGTTTCAGACGGGCATTGTCTTGCCTGAGTTCACCGGCCTCCTGGCGGGCCTCGCGACAGGAGTCCTGGAGTTGAAGGACGACGGACTCGAGGGAGGTGACTGGGTAGGGAGATCATGAGGGGGGAGATGGAGGGGGGAAAAGGGGGTGCGCTGACCTGTCTCCTCGAGAGTGGCGATGTAATTGGCGCGCCTAAACAAGGGTGCGATCAGAGAAGAGGGGAGGGGGGGGATGGAGGTGGAGATCACCTCTGGCGGAAGGCGGCCTGGGCATCCGCGTTTTTCTTCTTGCGGAGGGCAATATCGGACATGCGGGCGACAGGATCGTCGATGGTGGCCTTGCATTCGGAGTTGTCGTCTGGGGGGGAATGGCCAGCTTCGAGCTTGTTCGGCATGGGGAAGGAGAAGGGATGGAAGGGAGGGATTGAGCGATGAACTGGAGGGACGGAGGAGGTTTAAAATGGCATGGAAAAAAAGAATTCGAATCAAGGGCACGAGGAGAGGGCCGCGGTGTGATCGAGTTAAGCGAGCGCATTTACAATCCAGTCCGTCCAGCGCGGCGGCTCTTCACCCACCCGGACTGCCAGTCGAGCTCGTCGACGACCAGGACATGGATCTGCATTCATTCCCGACCGGACAGCGGGGGGCTGCCCACAGCTTCCAGGAACCTGCCCCGATACAATCTCATCCGCTCCTCGCTCTCGTTCACACCGCAATGTCCGCACACCAGCTCCCCTTCCGCACCCGTTTACCCGTAAATCATGATCCAAAAAGATAAACAGACAACGAGGCCGCGACGCTGACCCACGGCCCGACATCACCCACCCACTTCCGTTATGGTCATGGCCCGACCACCTCCATCCCTTCCTCCTCCCCCTCCATATCAAGCACCTCCATCGTCGTCCCATCCCCGTCCAACACACAGACCACCCTCCGTCCCACTCTCCCGTTCACCGCCACCGACACCGGTCCGTTGTTGCACCCACACAATCGGCGGCATTTTGTGATCGGAATCGGGTTGCACGGAAGCTGAGCCATGCCGTCAGTAAAATAAAAAACACCGCACACAAGGTCTTGACAGAAACATGGCCCGAACACGAGACTTACATGCCCCTCCTTCCATCTCCCCAGCACGCTTCCCATCATATCTGTCCGGGCGGGACCGCTTACGTATCCTTCTGATTGGAGCTGGTCGTACCCTAGTGTGCTGTAGTTTACCGTAGCGACGAATATCGGGCCTTGGATATAATGCTGGTCAATACACACAGTCGCGTACAGGCGGAACGTGCTTTCCTTACCCTCAGTCTCCTTGCCTTGGTAGACAACGATCAGAGTCTCGTCGTCAAAAAATTCGACATCCAATACATCAACCTCGGCACTTCCTTCCCCACCAAACTCGCGCACCAAGCACTCTAAAAGAGACACCTGAACGTCATCGTGGACTCCTGTCGCATATCGTCCGTACGGCATTCGGCTCACACACACTTTTTCATACATTCAGCTCACAAAAGGCGATGAAACCAAGTCACCCACAAATCGCTTGTCCTTCTGAACTCACGTGGACGGCAAGATACTGCAGGAGGTGATCCGGCTATAAAGACCCAATTTAGGTCAATATCACCCCACCGCGAAGAGCATGCTGTCTACCTCGTTTTGATCGCTGACCACTCTCTGACGGACAAAATGACATACACCTCCTGTGGGAACCGAGCTTGCCTGCGGCGGGTTGGCTCCACCATCTACTGACACAGTAGCGGATCGAGCTGCGGCTTGAGAAGCTTCTGCAAAGACCTGCTGACACCGGGAAGCTATTTCCTGTACGAGCGCGTCCAGGTTCTTGTCCAGATGGGAAAGATCGTTCGACGGGACTTTCTGAAAACAATCAATTGACCTCACGTAAAGGACATGAATATCCACTTCAAAAGAAAACCTACTGGCTGCCACGATGTTTGTGATGGGTCTTGCAACGCGGCACGAGCCAATTGTATCACCTCGTCAAGCGCTTTGCCGGAGCTTTGGGGAGGTCGAAAGCATGAAAAATCTCCAGGATTGAATTGGGGAAGTGACCCCGTAAACCATTCGTCAATCTTACTGGTCATGAGCCCGGATATTAAGTAGCCGTTGACTTCGAGGATGTCGTGATCTGGGTTAGTGTGTGACTCCGCGCTCGGATTCGCGACAATGATTTCTGAATGGATCTCAGACAGGAGGTCGACCCGGAAACGAGTAAACATGTGGTACAGACCATGTCGAATGAAAGACAAGAATTGTTTGAAGGCCCCGAGTTCTCTCCTCGCTTCAGCAGCCAGCCACGAGGAAACGAATATGCCACGTTCAATCATTTTCAAGCAAGAATCCACATAATCCGCACTGAGGCCAAACAATATAAACTCTGGTCTTATTTGGAGTTGAGATCCGCTACGTCACCATTAACTCGAGGCTACTCACATGTATGACCACCCAAGAATTTCATCCAGGATGATGTGTAGTCTCTGGAAGGCAGGAATGATGCGTGTAGTCGCATAATCACGCATCTTTGTTAGTGATTCAGTGACTGAGGAATCCCATTTTTGGAGGCTCTGAAAGGAGCGTGAAACGAGGAAGAAGTGACCGAGAGCAACCTACTCGTTCGCTGTTCTGTTCACTGCTTGTAATGAAATCCGTTAGCCCCTCTGACCCAGACCCTGCCACAAGCAAGGTGGTGAGGTCTAGGATGACGTTGGGGTTCTGATCTGTGCAAACGTGGACATGTCACCGAAACAACACAGAATGGAACACTTACACCCGTATTGCTCCCTGAGCCTTCTCTCTAAAGCTTGCACCCACTTAATGCCGATATCCCTAGTCCCTGTGAACGATTCTGATCCAAACCAACTTTCTCGAACCTCGTTGACGACGCGCATCATATACCATGTCAATTCACGAGCGGCAGACGAGAGTCGCGCTAGGTCGCGCACTTTGGGTGTTGCAAGAAGTGGGATATCGACGATGAGAGGCTGCATTCCCGTTAATAGCAAGTCAGAGTTAAGAGACTGTGGGTGGAGGAAAATCAGCGGTTTACAGGGGTGTTTGAACAAAGTAGCAGAGGGCAATCCATCAGGTAGAGCCACAGATCCAAGGAAATAGCTTCCATCTAAGAAACAATGAAGAACGCCCCGCTCGTCAACCAGTGTAAGTAAGCTATCTTCGTCTTCTCGTGCCTGTCCGGAAGACTTTGACTCATCCATTTTGTCATCAGCACCATGACTTCGACTTGAGGAAGCAATGGATGCATCCTCCAAGAATGAGATCAAAGCTGGCCACTGCTTAATTACCGCTGGGGTCGACCGCTGCGAGGCAATCCGTGTCTGTGTACCCTGAAAGGCGAATAAATCGGTTGCACTGGACAAGAGGTCAACAATATGTTGAAATCGATCATATCGACCCACGTCATATTTTCACTGTTTTCTTTGAGATGATCGAGCAAAGGCAGTATTTTAAGAATAGACAGCGCAGAACCAGTCTGGACAACCGCTGAGATCTTTGGTCAAACTTTCAAGAACAGCTTACTTTTACCCCGTTCCGCTTGAATATGTCGGGGATGACGCCGCTTGGGGAAGGGTGGTGACCAGCGAACCACCAAACCCCAACAATGGTTTGAATTGTTTGAGGAGCACTCTGGTGGAAAGGTATGGACAAGCAACGCTCGACACGCCCATCTTGAACGGAATGAAGAGTGATGTGTGCGGAATCGCGAACTACTGCTATTGTCTGACCTGGGGGTATGATCATGAGCTAGAGCGGATGTGAGAACAAGGATGAAAGCACACCGCTGGGGCTCCAAACTAAAGCAGCGACCGTAGCTGAAGCATCATCGTCTGCCCCAACATCCACCTCCCATTTCTTTGGACCTTGTAGCTTCCAAAGGCCCAACTTATCATGTCCGCCAAGTCGTGATATCAAGACGATCAGATCTTTGTCCGGACAACACGCTGCGGAGAGCAGCCGGCATGGCGAAGGCAACCGGAGAGTAGCGAGCGACGCGAATGCATTGCTTTCCATTGCGGAACACAATGAGTACGGTCTAGCAATTTTGTTTTGGACTCTGGCGAAGAACTTTTGAGGCGTGAAGTCATTCGAAGTTAATTAGAGCCTTCGCGGCGCCACGCGAAATGGTGCTTCCTACTGCCACTTCAGGAATACTACGCAAGTGACTTGTTTCGTTCTCCACAAACCGCCCTCGGAATTCGTAACACACCAACATCCTGTTCTGGACCACAACCAACTGTATTATTGCTTGCGGTCCTTCCGTTTTCCCATTCCGCCAACAGCGTCACCCTTTTTCGCTCTGATGCCTTCACTGCGTGCCTTCCTTAAAGATAAATCTTGCTCGAACGCACTCACCGTGCGTGATCTTGCCTTCGACTTTGGACCGTTCAGTCGCATGGGTCTTTTGCTCAGAGCCTTCCCAATCTTCCCTGGTTTGGCCGCCTTCT
This sequence comes from Rubroboletus satanas, assembly GCA_038090635.1. Lineage (NCBI taxonomy): Eukaryota > Fungi > Basidiomycota > Agaricomycetes > Boletales > Boletaceae > Rubroboletus > Rubroboletus satanas. The sequence goes on from JBBPNB010000026.1 coordinate 52,418, forward strand.
TCGCTGAGCGGATAGCAGCATTGAGGCCGGTATTGTCTCCAATTTCTTTATCCACTTCCATGGCCATTTTGCGTCGCTTCACCCTGCGCGACAATCCTGCGTATTTGTCTCTCTTTGGCTGAAAGCATCATACAGTCAATAGAAACATTGCAATTTAAGCCCATGTACTAACGTTGGAGGTGTTCTCGGATGTGGCTTTCTTCTTTGACGATGCAGGGATTGCAGCACCTTGTTCGTGATGTAGTTTGCTTACACCTATACACGACAAGGACATGACCACGGTTAGTGCGACTCCCTCAATAACGCCGCTTGTCGAACCTGCCGCCTTTGATCTTTCTTTCTCAGTTTGGAACCAGGTCCTTGCAGGTCTAGAGAAAATTTCGGCTTCGTGGTCAATCATGTTCTGACTCTTGTTCAGTTCCATCTCTGCCCGTCGTATCTAAACGTTAAAGTGAGAAGCTGACGAGAACATCATGGGAAGTGGAGGTACCTGCTTTTCTTCCTTCTCTTCTTGGATGATCGATGCAATTTCTGGTTTCAAGTTTTCCACTTTCTTAGCCCACCGAGTAAGTACGTCCGTCGGAATGATTCTGTGTCTAATGTTGTCCTCCCCATTACCGTGCTTGACAACAGCCTTGAGCATTTTGCGATCACCCTCTCCAACCAAGGTTAGAGAACTATTCATTTCAGAGAAATATTCAGAACGAAAGAAGTCCACACGCACCGACCAGACTTCCCTGCTCTGGCTGTCCGACCCACGCGGTGAAGATACTGTGTTAACTGATTGGGCATGTCATAATTAATCACAGTCTCAATACCCTTGATGTCGAGTCCACGAGAAGCCAGATCTGTTGCCATAAGGAAGTTAACTTGTCCATCACGAAATAGGCGGAGCGCTTCGAGGCGCTAAAAGCATGTTTGTCAACGCTCTGAAAGGAACATAAATGATTTACCTGTTCTTGTGAAAGGTCCCCATGTAGTTCCTCAGCCTTCATGCCGAGAAGACTAAAGACAATACGGATTTGGTGTGCGAGCTTCTTACTGCGGAAGAAGACAATGACACCTTGTTTAAATGATCTTTTACAAAGAGTTACGAGCAGGGCAGTTCGTTCTGCTTCCTTCTCGGCACGAACTCGCACAAACTCCTGGACGAGGCCTTTGGCAGTTCTATGCTTTGGATCGACGAACAGACGGACGGGTTTGCTCAACGACATCTTGACCAACTCGTCGACGGAATCTGTCATAGTAGCGGAGAAAAGCATTGTCTGTCGCGAGACTGGGCAAGCGTTGATGATTTCACCCAGCTCATCAGCAAAACCTTCCGAAAGCATACGATCGGCTTCATCGAGTACGAGGACATCAAGGGCATCAAGTGTAAATGAAGGTGAGTTGCGAAGATGATCAATGAGCCTGCCAGGTGTCGCGACCACAACGTCTGGGAAGGTTCGTAATGTTGTTTCCTGGGATTTTAGGGATAAGCCACCTAATACATCTCAATGAGCGAGTCCAAGGACAAAAACGATATTCGCTGACCGGCTGCCAAACAACACCTAACGTCGGTATAAGCGGCTAGCTTAGAGCTGACTTCGAGGCATTGCACTGCGAGTTCTCTCGTAGGCACAAGAATGAGGCACCGCGTCGCAGCTGCATGTTTTCCTTTTTCTCGATACAAAAGACGTTCGAGTAAAGGAATGACGAATGCTGCTGTCTTTCCCGAACCTGTCACAGCATTCCCAACGATATCTTTGCCTAAAAGAGCAACAGGAATTGTTGCGGCCTGAATTGGGGTAGGGGAGACGAATCCAAGGGTATTGAGCGCCTTTTGAATAGGACGCGACAAATTCATTGTCAAAAAGGAGGTATGGGCGTTCTGGCGAACTTCGGATGTAAAGAAGGCTGCCTTGCGATCCTTCTCTGCCTGCGTCTCAACTTCCGAAATGTCCGAAGAATCAATTTCCTCTGCGTCGGTGACTTGCTCCTCCGACTCGTAGTGCTCGTCGGACGTTGCCAACGGGTCCTCGTCTTCATCATCATGAGGTGCGTCTGCCTGCTGGAGAATACTGGTTTCACTTGAAACATAACCGTCGCTTCCTACGTCACTTTCTTCCTGGACATCATCTTCATCACTTCGTTTGCGCTTCGCGCTGACTCGCTTCAGCTTCCGCCTGTGGATGATCTCATCTACGGACACTGGATCCTACGGGTAGTTCAACAACGCAAACTTGAAACAAACAAATATCAAAAAGAATGCTTACGGGTTTGGATATTTTTTTCACGACGTCTTCCAATTGATCAGACTGAAGCACATCTGCGTATGGGTCCTCCGAGAGGTCAAAGTGAAAATCAAGATCTATGCGATACTCTTCGTCTTCGTTTTTGAGCTTTCCGTTATGCTTTCGTGTGCGTTTTTCGTCATCAGAGTCTATAGTCATAATGAAATCCATGGTGGTGGTCCGGGACAGATTCACAACGCGGATATAGCAGGTATTTGGAGTCTAATTTAGAGCAACCAAGCTGCCATGTGCCATCAAGTCAGAATTGCCAAAGAAAGACAAACATTACAGGTCACTCGCATTTCAGGAACTTCATGCCACAGTTCGCGTCCATGAGTGACCCAAACCTATCAGTGCCACCTGAACTATGGCGTCTCTCCACGTTCATTGATTCCCACATAGAATGTCTAGCAGGGTCTAGCAGCGAGCTTCGCTCCATTGCGCTATGTGCAGCAAAACACATCTTCGACTGGGGTGAGATAAACCTATTTGAAACATTTCTCGAAAGCTTAATGAACACTTTGACCAGCCCTCGTGACAGAGAAATCTTCGAAACCTCATCTGGAAACACTATTGGCTACGCTCACTGAAGCGGCTCCACCACAGACGAGGTTCAGGGCACGTAGCACCTCGACACAAGGGCGCAGTCAAAGCTTGATACAAAAACCTTCAAAGAAAGTCGACATTCGAGAGACACCGCTTCCATCCCTCTTCATCGAGGGTATGAACATCGATCAGATATGGCAGCAATTGGACCTAAGGACAGCACGCGTATGTGAGAACTTGCAGGCTCTGCAGGGCGAGGGCGAGGACGGAAAAGCAGATTCGGAAGGAGAAAATAGTGATAATGATCAAAGCGAGGATGAGGACGACGCTGAAGAGATGGATATAGATGGTGACGAGGATCTCTGGGAAGAGCTCAGCAGTGGGGAAGAGGATGGCAGTTCAACAGCGGAAGGTGTCATCGACCTTCGGGAAGAGATTTCTGAAGATGAAGATGATGGGCCCCCGACTTCAATGTTGGACGTTGTTCGCGGCCAGCAAAAGCTGAACCTGTCGAGGTCATATTCTCAGGGACACTCAGACCTTGATGATGGTTTCTTCGATCTTGCGACTTTCAACGCTGAAACAAGCGAAGTAGAAGCAAAGGAGGTATCCAAAAGAAGACTAGATCTTGTTGCGGACGAAGACTCCGCAGAAGAGTCCGAGGCAGATCTTTTTGGCTCGGTCGATGACTCAGAAACTGGCGTAGATGATGGCCTTGGTGAGTAACAATGTATGCTGGTGGTCGTTGCTCATCGCCAGCAGCACCAACAGAACTTTTTTACAATGACTTTTTTGAGCCGCCGCTCCGAGTACAAAATAGAAGTATCAGGTCATCAAAAGTTCGGTTTCACGAACGTGTGTCTGTCAAGAAAATAAGGCCAGTGGGAAAGGGTATGCCAGTCTCCTCCATGGGCGACGACGACAGTGATGAGGAGGAGAACGATTTCGGCGATAGCAGTAATTAACAGCCTCTGCTATTTGAGATGCCGCTAGTAAATACAGTAGAACTCGTGACCCTCACGTCACGTGACATATATACTATATAGAGCTGTGCAGGGCAAATATTATGGTCACAGCTTTCCGTTCTTCCTAACAACGCAATCCTTGCCTACGACAGTGTCCAGCATGTCTTTTTGGAAGCGCAAGGACAAGCCACTCATCCCACCCATCCAATCTGAGCTTGCACCACCGCCTGGCACGTCTCACAGTTCATCGCGCACCCCCTCGCCTCTCCCAAGTTACCGTTCCAATGCCAGCACGTACGTACCCAGCAGAGATGGACTAGATCCGTACAACACCACGGGGAGGTCAAAGTCCCAGGGTGGAGTTGACGATTATGACTCGCCTGTTGTCAAATCAAGCACCGGCGATGCTCAGCCCCAGCTGGACCGAGCGCGCGGGGAGTTGTTTGCTGGATACAATCCTGAAAAGGCAGGTTCTAGCCGTTTCTTCGATGGTCCTGAGATTGGGAGAGAGCCTCCTCCCGGAGAGGAGAACGAGGAGGATGTGGAGGGTATTAAACAGCAGACGAGATTCCTCAAACAGGAGAGTGTCAATTCTACTAGAAACGCCCTTCGGATGGCTCAGGAAGCCGAAGAAACTGCTAGGGGGACTGTAGGTCGGCTCGCAGACCAATCAGGTGCGCCTGACTTTTTTGAATGCAACTTGGTTCATAATCACATCTTCGCAGAGAAATTGGCAAACACGGAACGCCACCTCGATGTGTCCAAGACTCATACCTTGCGGGCAGAGGATCAGATTGACGAGCTTAAGAAGCTCAATAGATCAATTTTTCGTCCAGCGATAACCTTTAATAAGGACGCCAAACGCGCTGCTCAAGAGGCCAAAATACAGCAACGCTACGAGGATGAAAGGCGTGAACGAGAGAAGGCAATGATGGACATCAGAGACACTCAGAATCGTCTCGGTCGGGCGGCTACCTACGGTCCTCAAGATGAGGACGAGGGGATTCAGACTGGTGCAAATGGGTTTGGCAGCTCCAGGTTCGGAACCGCGGGACAACTTGAGGCAAGAAAGGAACAACGGAAGCGCTACCAGTTCGAAGCTGGAGCCGAGGATGATGAACTCGAGGATGAGCTAGATGACAACCTTGACGAGATCTCCAGAGTTACAAAGAGCTTGAAAGCCCTCGGGACAGTTATGGGACAGGAGCTTGATACACAGAACAAACGTCTGGATGTCATCGCAGAGAAAGCTACGATTGTTGACAATGGTGTCTTCAGGCAGACTGAGAGGGTGAGATTGCACTCATATCTTCAGTTCGGTATTAACACACCCTCCAGCTCAAGAGGATCAAGTAATGATCTTCCGTCACACCGAATTCGTTTTATGCTTTCATTACTGGGGACTCCGCGGTAGCAACTATTCCACTTCGGACTTGGCAAGCCTTGACTAGATACCTTTCTGTCAACTGACAATTTGACTGATATCTGAGGGTGCTACGGACGTGGTGCAGAAACTCCAGATGCGTCACATTTGTATAGCGCTTTGGATTTTTTCCAGTTCAATGATAGGGTGTTCAGCTCCGCCACTTATGATATGTACTCCGACACCTTGGTTGGCAGCGATGTAAGCTCACAGACCAAGACGTGCTTGGTGGCCTGAGGTAGTCTCCACAGTTCAAGTACTCAGGTTGGTGCTGGTCGGCCTCGAGTAACACGCCGTAGCGCAAATTTCTTGAAACCTTGCACCCTGTAAACCTCAGAGTTATCGACCCTTAATTTCGCTTCTTCGTCCTCCAATCACAGCTCTCAACGGCCTGTGGTAGAGTCGTCCAGCGATAATGTTACACACCTGCTACGGAGATTAGCATTAGCACTCCCACCCCTGGTTGTGGTTAGACACTGTCAAGCCCTCCAGGCACCACCGGTGTGAGAACATCTGGCGTCCCCACCAGGAAAAGCATATTTGCATGTCGACTCCTTTGGTTCTGACCATTTCCTCGATCTGATATTCCATCCAGCCGTGTTTTGTGCTGTAATATGCGCTCGTTTCATCTACTGTCGCTCTTTTCAAGCGTTTCCCTACTCTCATGTTCTCCTAGTCAAGCTCAACACTCGTACGGACATGAGAAACCTCGTGTTCGACACCGACACATCAATAACCTATCCAGCATGTTCGATGCAAAATACAAACGAGATGCAAATGCTGCCTTCACATACTTCAACGACGGACAGTGAGTTCATTTAACACCCTGCTTGATGCGAAATCTCCTGAACTGTCCCTCTTCAGAGGTGCATGTGGCGTTACGAACGGTTCCAATGATTTTGTACGTGTTGCCGACGTGCTACGCCTCCACGTTCAATCACTCACCCACTATTCAGATTGTTGCATTGAATTCTGCTGTAAGTGAGAGTGGGATTTGTCATGGCTTGTGGCGCTTACTCGTGCAGGAATATGACGGTGGTGCCCATTGCTTCGAGATGATCACAATTACCATCAACGGGAAAACGGCCCAAGCTCAGATTATGGATGAGGCAAGTAGTTAGGCTTGCCAGCCTGGCATAACTCGCTTATATCACCCACCGCTAGTGTCCTGGCTGCACACCCGGTGGCCTAGACTTTAGCCCAGGCCTCTTCGAATACTTTGCGCCCCTTAGCGAGGGAGAACTTCATGGTTCCTGGTCCTACAATAGTGCTACGTCAAGCTCGACACCGCCATCATCAACTACCCAGTATACTCCTACTCCAACTACCACCATGGCTACCACCACTACCATCACCTCGTCATCGACGGGTTCGTCAACCACGATCACTACTTCTTTGGCCTCTACCGTTGTTCCGTCCTCGACATCAACTACGTCCGCTGTTTCTACGTCCGCACCTCAGGATCCGCAAGTTATCACGCAAATCAATCTTGCAGTGCTGGAGCTTGGTTTACTGCTTGAAGCTTCATTCAAGCTTTAGACTTGTTGTTTTTGATCCTCGTTGACGTACGGGGAGCGATTTTTACTCGATCCTTCTGTGATTGTCTGCGTAGCAATAACATAGATATTTGGTCTAATTAATCGTGCGCAATGGCCGTCTGAACAATCCGCAGAAAGACAATTTTGTCTTTTTCAACCGGCTCCTCCTTCCTTCCGGCCTTCCAAAGGTAGTAAAGTCCTTTGATACTATCGGTGAGCGCTTTATCCTCTGCCTCACTGAGAGGGCGTAGACGGCATTTGGAAAGTGGAACCCCGTGGACCTCGACGATATCGGGGGAAACAACTGATGCATCCAGATATCCATTAGGTAATGGAGGTGTGACCAATTCAGAATCTGCGACAGTCTGTTCTGGCGAGGGGTCGATGCTGTATACTGAAGGTGATTGCACTGAATATGGGTCGTCAGTATCAGAAGAGCAGACGTCATTTCTGGGAGATATCGTGCTAAGAAGATGCGCGAGCATGTTCGGGGATGGTGGTCCTAATGTAGAAGCGGGAGGGCGTGAATGGATCGTATCGATCGGGACGTCAATAACTGGATCATTTTGCGGTGGGAATGGGAGGGCCAATTCATAGGAATTCACAGGCCGGAGTTTGCGGTTGATTGGTAGAGGAGAGGGTAGGGTGGAATCAGCGGAACCTAGAAAGCCGAAGGATTAGGCTGGGAATTTTTGCAGGAGGCTTTAGAACGGAAATACCAACCTTGCACAGAAGCGTACTGTGCCCAATACGCATCTTCTCCCTCGGCACTACCAGCCTTTGATTCACTTCGGGGTGGTAAAGGAGAGGTCAGATGATGTGCCGCCACCCCGTATGCATCCCAATAGGAGTCGTCATTGCCGTTGCTAATATGATCGGCTTCAGCCACGAGATCGAGGGACGGAAGTCGCGGAGGGCCTGCCCCGGATGCAGAGTTGCTGACAAGTGACTCTTGGGGAGTTGAGAACGAGGAAGACGGGAATGGCATCAGCCGAAGGTCGTGATACTTCCAACCATGGATGTCATCCCAGTGGAAGAGCATGCGCAACCCTTCTGCACCTGAGGATATCTGCACATGCGCAAAGATAGATTCGGGGTCTGAGGTGTAACGTGTTAGATAGTTGGCCTTATCAAACAGGAGGGGTAAGCGGTCGAGAAGGTCGATGGTTTTGGCGTTGTCAGAGGATGGCCAGCACAAATACTCGACAGGGGAGGAAGGAGATATTTGGAGGAAGTGGTGTCGCTGGCGAAGAGGGGTAGAGATGAGATGTGGCGGGAGGGGATCGGTGAGAGGTGATATGTACTGGAGGACGAGGTGGACAGTTTGCGAGGGGAGAGGGTACATGGTGGTTGGCGTTGAGTATATCCCTACCACTACCGAGTCTGTCTGTGCGGGGCTGACACCCCCCTGTGATGTGATCCGACACCCCCCCATGACCTCATTATTTTATCCCACTCTCTCACTGCCCGCACCACGAGCACAGCGCTCACCTCACACTTCCACGCCCCTCGCACTCCAGTCATGCGAGTCTCAGTTTTGCTTGTCTCTCTGGCATTGCCAATCCTTTCTGCTGCTCAGGTATTACCTTCTCTTCCCTGTATCCCTCTGCTTCACTCACAGTTTTTTTACCTCTAGTCCTCGCAAGTATCTACTTCTCCAATCATGTGGGGATGCTGCATCCTAACCCTACTCTAGTAACAGCTCGCAGACTACCATTACTGCCGCCCCGAGTTCAGCCAGCCAGTCTGCCTCCGGGAGTGGGTCCGCCACAGGATCAGGCAGCATCTCAGGCTCAGCAAGTATCTCAGGTAGCTCTGCTGGAAACGCAACTACCACCGCAAATACGACATCCGCCTATTCGACCGCTGCTTCTACTGTCGCTGGTGCAGACGGTGGTGGTCCCAACGGCGGTGCGCCAAGTCCAGGAGCAACTGCATCTGGTGGTATATATGGTCCACCTGATGGTTACATCGCTGGCGCGGAAGCAATTCGGAACGCTGGGTTGCTTGGGTTGGTCGGGTTCGCCGTCGGGGGGGTTTTGATCCTTGTTTGATCCCAGTTTGGTCGTGTGCTTGGTCCTCGGATACTGCATGCGATACCTCCTGGGACTCCTCAGGACTCTACTTGACGGAGCTTCTCGATTCTTTTGGACTGTACTAGGCTTGCAGACACTCATATGTCTATCTGACATGGTATCTACTCCCTCTCATTGACGCTTTACTCCCTACCTTGGTGGACTTTTGCTTGCAACTACTACCCTTCAACTCGATGAATAATAGTTGGTGTATACACTGTAAAGCACGGCATCTCGTAGACCCTTTTTGAATTAGCTTTGGAATATTTCAATCACTCATAGACGACATTGTTGCGCTTGATCTGGCTTGAAATGCGGAGCTGGGATCCGGTGTTGCGGCCATTGGTCTTTCTCTCAAGTGTCCAGTGCCACTCGGTCGCTCATCGATTCGCCCAGCCTCGCGCGCTTGTTCAGTCACGCATGTCTCAAGCACAGCCAGCTGTAAAACGGCAGAGGATGGATGTCAAGGTTTAGTGATGCCTACCGTGTTCTCGTAGTATGCCAGCCTCATCAGTCACTTGCAGACGATAGGAACACACGATGGGACTTTCCACTGTGACGAAGCATTGGCTGTTTTTCTCTTGCGCCACACAGAAACATATCATGCCGCAGGTACCCATGCGGGAAGAGTTTTCGCTTCCTCATTCTCAACAGTCTTGTAGATGTAAAGCGTACCAGGAACCCTGACATTCTAGATGCATGCGACATCGTTGTTGATGTCGGTGCGGTGTATGACGAAAGCAAGCAGCGCTTTGATCACCACCAGAGGGGTTTCCAAGAAATATTTGGTCACGGATTTACGACCAAGTTGTCGTCTGCCGGTCTCATTTACAAGTACGTGGAAGGTCTTCGTGCGGCAACCGCATGGCTGAGTCATTGGAGTAGGCACTTTGGAAAGGAAATCATCGCTACACAAGTTGGTGTTGAGGCTGACCATGCCAAAGTTCACGTACTTTGGTTGAAAGTATACAAGGTGAATCCTGTCATGCTGCCGTCCGTCCGATGACCCATGTCCGTGGTAGGAGTTTATTGAGGCTATAGATGCCATCGACAATGGTATATCACAGCATTCCTCCCAGGAACAAGCAAGATACCGCAATCGGACCGATCTATCAAGCAGAGTCAGTTGGCTCAACCCTCCATGGAATGAACCAACCAATCCCCAAGCCATCGACGTACGTGGAAGCACATGCTCTCCTACCCTTTCTTACCTGTTTCCCAGTCGCGCTTCGCCAACGCCTCGCGACTTACTGGCGAAGAGTTTCTCGGGAGACTGAGGTATTATACAGACGCTTGGCTACCTGCGCGAGACATAGTTCTTTCTGCTCTCTCCGCACGGTGCAACGAAGATCCAAATGGTAGGATCATTCTGTTTCAACACTTTGTCCCGTGGAAGGTAGGCTTCGCACTCTATGCGGTCAGTTATTTTGGTTTCACGCACGGTACAGGAGCATCTCTTCGAACTTGAAGCAGAGCAAGGAATTGCCGGAGATGGTCTTCCACTCTATGTCATTTACCCTGACGAAACCAGTGCGAATTGGCGCGTTCAAGCCGTCCCCGTCTCCCCTGATAGCTTTGTAAGCCGCAAGGCACTTCCGGAGGAATGGAGGGGCCATCGAGATGACAATTTATCCAAGTTAACTGGAATTGATGGTTGTATCTTCGTGCATGCCTCAGGGTTTATAGGAGGCAAGTTGTCGTGTTCGGCTGTGTTTCTCTCGCATATCTGATCCTGAAGTGGTAGGGAATAAAACGCGAGAAGGCGCTCTCAGCCTCGCGAGACTCGCATTAAAATGTGATACTTGCGGCAATGAATGATGTTGGCATGAATCGCCTTCGATTATGATAACCAGTGCGATTGAACTTGGCGTCGCGTACCACTCGATCCACGACACGCTGAATACACATGTTGCAACGACTAGTCTAGATTCAACGTGAAAGAGGTCTCAGTCACGTGACCTGCATTCATGGCGCACATGTATTCTGGACCATGATTCTCGGGCGACTACCTCGTGTTTTTCGCATGGATGTCACGACCGTACCACGATGTGCGAGACCTTCAATAGCTCGGGTCCACACTTTCGCCTTGTCTTCTCGTAGCCATTGACTTACACTCATTCCAATCCTTCCGGAAGATTTTGACGAATGCCTTACATCAAGACCCATTACCACCCATTCCTTTTCGTCCTCATTACGATTTGTGCAATGGCTGAGCTGGGGCTCACGGCTTTCCTGATCAGCGCGGGAAACGAGAATCATAACTGGCCTAGTGCTCGCTACCATTCGTTGTGCGTGCCTCAGGGTAGGGTTGTGAATGTCGCTGACAATCTAGGGTAGATTGATTCTTTTCGAGTTCAATGCTGTCTGGACGACAATGTTTGGGACCGCTTACCTGCTTTGGATTGTGGATGGTGCCGTGCACTTCCTCGCCAGCATAGCGAGCTCCATCGTCTGGCTAGTTATCACAACAGTACTCTGGGTAAGTGTTCCCTAGTGGCACATTGACCGGTGTTTATAAGGTTACTTTCCAACAGGGAGTTGCTGCGGGCATGATGCATGGGACGCGAGCTGGAGGCGACTGCAACTGGATATCAGGTTCCTCTGGGTTCGTGAACCCAAGCTCGCCCTGCTCTCAACCCCAAGATCTAAGCAGCGTCAGCAGTTGCAGAGAAACCCTCACTGTAGAGGCTGTGGGGTGGGTGGAATTCGGCTTGTGTACCCTGACACTACTAGCAACGTGCATGTGGCTGCGGACGAGCAAGCGGAGCTACGTGAGTGAATCTCGCAGACTGGTATGACCAAAGACGTGAAGCTTAATATCGGTCGGACAACAGCATTCTAGCTTCTATGTGTGACAGTGGACATTTTCATGACATGATAGGGGATGTGCATACATAATATGGATTAGTCATTCATTCTCTATCAAGTGATCTAAATTTTATCTGATAAGGGCTTGTTGATTCGAACATGCACGGCTCGATCTCGCGAGAGTATTCCCCAAGCACCACTAGCAATGGCAGGGAATTTACCCAAGGTCCATTCAAGTCGTCTCTCGGAGACAGCGTCACCGCCAGTGACCAACTCCACACCGCTTCGACCCAATGCATCACTGATTCTCCCCTGGGCAACCAAGTGATATCTCCCGCTAGAGCAATCTTCGTACGGACCCTTGCACTTCTGTGCGCTTGTTCTTTGAGTATTGGAAGCCATTAGTATATCACTTTCCTTCGTGAAAGCTTCGAGCTTACATCTGAGCAGCGCGTCGTACACCCTCGCTCCTCTCAAGTCCCTGCTGTCTCGGGAGCTTGGGATTTCCAACACCGAATTTAGCCTCTTGATATCTGCTTTTAGTCTAAACAGTACCTGGACTCCCCTCGTTGGCGGAATGTTGACCAGCAAACTCGGGACCACGCTTACCGGTATTTTCGCGACCGGGGTGGTTTTCCTCGGTAAGCTCTAGATTACATCGATTTGTGCCTGTCTCACGATCAGCAAAGGCCAGGCGCTCCTTCTCTTTGGAGAGACACAGCAAAGTGTCCATTTGATGACTCTCGGTTTATTCATCTATGGCCTTGGTTTAAGTCCACTCGCAGTCGTTCAAGAATCTATCATCGTGCGATTCTTTCACTCACATGGATTAGGCAAGTCGATGGCCATGGGTCTTGTCGCTGGAAAATGCGCGTCATTTCTATCAGCACGCACATCCTATCCCCTCTCTGCCACTTTTGGGCGCCATGTGCCATTTTATGTTTCGACGGCATTGACGGGCTTCTCTTTCATCACCAATCTCGTCTACATGTTCACATCCCACTGGCTGATCATAGGATCCGGAACAACTCTCGAAGCTTCTGAGGTCCGGCATGAGGCTCGGCGACGCGCTGTTTACAGTATCCCTGAGGCAATGGCTCTCGAAAGGGTAGCCAAAAAACGCCGTGTAAGGCTGAAGGAGGTACCACTACTCGGTGACGTGTTCTGGGCGTGAGTCCATTCTTCCCACCTCGTACCTCTGTTGACTCGTCGGAAGATACATCGGCCTGAACGTGCTGTGTGGAATGTTGTGGTCGCCATTCACTCATCTAGCCGCGTAGGGACTACACTCTCCCTTGTGATGTTGCTCACTCCTCTGCCAGGAACGTGCTTGAGAAACGATATAATCTAAGTGAAGCGACTGGAAGCATGCAGGCATCATATCTTCTTGTTGGCAGCATAGCCTTGTATCCTGCCGTGAGTTACTCAGCAACAACTTCTGATTACGACTGAACTTCATGAGCCAGAGCGGATACTTGGTAGATCGCATCAATGACCCGAGAGCCACTATACGGATGTTTATGCTTTCTTCTCTTCTGACTATGTTCTGTTATGCATGGCTGGCAGCGCCACCACAATGGACAAGAACCCCCCTACCTGGAATTATCTCCTTTGCTGGTGGTGTGGGATTTTCCCCGCGTGAGTTCCGCACTTCTATACTCTGCCGTCCTGACCCTCTAGAAGTTTTATTAGTGGTCATCGTGCCAAATATCGTCCCCCTGAAATATGTTTCCACAACCCTCGGCGTACACAAAGCTGTGAGTGCTACGGGGCATCACTAGATCCAGATGATCACCTGGGTTCATTCAACAGTTGGAGCACACCGGGTCTACCATATTTCAAACACTTGCTGGAATTTGGTTGGACGACGATATTCCAGGATACGGATCAAAGCTACCCAGGCGAGATGATGCGGTCTCCATGCAACAGCTTCTCTACGCATTTCTGCTTTTCAATGTTTTACAACTGATTAGTCTGGGAGGCCTGACTCACCTTGACAAGCATCGAAGGGGAAGAGGCCGGCATCCCTATTGCCCAGACGACTTATTCTTTACTCCCGGCTCTGACTCCGGTGTTTCTGTGCATAACAATCCGGAGACCTTTCACACTGCTCCACCAGTTGAGCAGACGCCACTTTTGTCACACTCGTACAACGAAAGCATCGCTTGGGATCCTGCACGTAGTGTTTGCAGGTCGTCAGAAAAACGTCGAGGTTGCCTCTACGCCTGGCTTTTGGCCTTGCTCATCTGCGCCGCGTGGGCTTTATTTCTGACTACTGCGTGGTTGCGATTGCGCTCAACGGAAGAGAGAGGCTTACGGAGATCACTACGTGTAGTCTAGTTCACAGCGTTTAGGTATTCTCGTTGGATGCAGGTCGTAACATATATAATACTGCCGTGATGGCCTTTGGTATTTATTGTGTTATCTTCGTTTAATGCTCACTAGCCAGTGACCCTTGTTATTGCCAACTTCGGTGCAATCCGAAGACGCCGTAGTAGAGGCAGCATCCTTGAGGAGATCGACTGATAACGGGGACATCAGGTCAAGGTCCGACCTAGGGAATGGGTTGTAAGGCGCTTGCACATCCGTTCTTCTCCCCTTTCTCCGATCAACATGCGTGATTGGCAGGGTCGCGCGCCATCGTTCAACCATCTGCCGGGTCTCGGCTGGGTCCCTTGGCTTGATATACGGCTCGGACGCTGGACTTTCATCATTGCCTTTCTCGGATATACCTAATGGAGCACACGGATCTGCACGGGCAGACGGTGAAACTTCTGTAGCGAAAACTCAGCCCTACGATGTATTGATTTGAAATGAATTTACCATCGCTCTGTCCTGCCCAACTTGATAAGGATTCTTGAATGGTATCTGGACCGCAGGTTTCAGATGGTGGTATGTCAAATTGACCCATCACGTATTCAACTGGCTCCGGTAGCTAGGTTGAAGGATTGATGAGGAGCTATCTTCGACCGGTGACGGGTCTCACTTACGCTCGGGGGGGAATAGCCATCGTCGATGTCAAGTGCAGAAGCCAGCCAATATAAGATGGCGTGCATGACAGTGGGCTGCCTTGCTCGCGCATCGAGCGGTGGGGAAATATAAGCATTCGTCCATCCTAGTGATTATCTTGGTAAAGAAGCGAAGATAAATTCATGCACCTTACCATCAGAAAAGACTCCAAACGTCCACTGTTGATAAGAGGTTACAATAAAATGGAAACACTGTCTGCGGACACACAAGTCCCAAAGCTAAGACGAATGAGCTTCGTCAACAGTCAAGGTAAATTTATGAACCTTGCACCAAAGACGCTCCTTTCCTCGCAAACGGGTGTTGCCAGCAGGCAGCTAGGATGATCAGTCTTTTGCACCTGTGATGTGCCGATCACGACTTACGGATTGCAATTCGGCGAACTGCCACATATCTTCGCTAGAGAGCACCCATGGGGGCTGACAAGCAACGAGCACAGAGTTCGAAGCAATCTCTGCGGTTGACAGGCATTCTGTCCGGGTAAAGTAAAATTCCTTGAAGATGTGATCGTCGTAATTTGGTTGTGTTTCTGACACGAAGCCCCAGTCCTTGCTCTGAGGGTAAAGGATATGTAGTATACGTTGAACAGTCCTCAGGGGGAAATGATCAATCCAAGCCCACAGTCTGGAGGAAGATTTCAGCGAATCGTCCTACAAGTATGAGAGCGAGAATAGCACGCCGTACCGATTAAACTCTGTTACTGGCGCAGGTAGGGTCGAACTTATTCTGAATTTCCTAGCTGAGGGCACAGTCAAAACTTCGCCAGTTCGCTCATCCTGGTCTCTTAAGCTTAAGCCTAGGGATGTATCTGGTACATTCGCCGCGATCCCTAAAGTAAGTTAATGGCGTAAGTAAGCATCGCATATTGAGTACATCATGTCGAGGCTGACAATTGTTGACCAGGTTGTCGAAAGTATCGTCTAGACATTGGATCGAAGTAAGGTGTCTTTCTTTCCTAAACCGAGTGGAAAGCGTGTTGCGATGACTCTTGTGCCCGGAAGGCGGGCAGGCCAGATCCTGCCCCCCGTATTTCAGTTCAGGGAGTACTGCATCTTTCATGTAGCCGCGAAGGTCATCGATACCCCACCAAGCCATACCGACTTTACGTGTAGAACAGGTGATATCTTGGGAGAACAAGCAAGAGAGCGTAGAAAGCAGCTGCAGCGTATATTGACAACCCACATCGTGCAAGCTCTTAAGTACCAGTAGTGGGGACCTTGACAACAGAGGAATACAATACTAATACTTGCTTATTGTTGTTGAAGAAATCGGCGCTTACTGTTGCTCTTTTTTGTCTTGTAACGAATTTGGCTATCGGCAACTCCCGATACGCCGGCGATTTCCGTCAGTCTCTGTCCTCCAGCTAAGTTTTGGTGATCCCGCCGCCATCGCGTCAAGACTCCCTCAACAGGTGCGTTCTATGTATCCGTCGACATCCGGCCGTCGAATGCATGCTTCAGCTCCATCGTTCTTTTGAGACAGGTTTCAGATCTCAGAGAACAAGGGTGGATGTTGCTGCATTCTCTCCGATGTCCAAAATGTTATTCTGACTGTCGTTTCTACTATTCAGCCTCAAGATGGGTGCATACAAGTATATCAGCGAATTGTATAAAAAAAAGCAATCTGACGTGCTGCGATTCCTCCTTCGTGTTCGGTGCGCTCGACGAAAAGCACTCGTTCAGCCACGCTAACTACGACTCGATACAGATGCTGGGAGTACCGTCAGTTGAACGTTATCCACCGGGCATCTCGTCCATCTCGTCCGGATAAAGCGCGCCGTTTGGGTTACAAAGCCAAGCAAGGTTATGTTGTCTACCGCGTGCGGGTCAGGCGGGGTAACCGCAAAAAGCCTGTGCCGAAGGGTACCTCCACCACCCCTCGTGTGCTTGTGGTTCCTCATGATGCTCATCAGGTGCTACCTACGGCAAGCCTGTTCGTCAGGGTGTCAACCAGCTCAAGTTCCAGCGGGGCTTGAGGAGCGTCGCAGAGGAGCGTGTTGGTCGCCGTTGTGGCAACTTGCGCGTTTTGAATTCGTACTGGATCAATCAAGATGGTGTTTACAAATACTACGAGGTTATTCTTGTAGATCTCAGTCACAAGGCGGTGAGGCGCTATGTAATTCTTCCCGTCACTACACTGAGCACTAGGTTTAGATTCGCCGGGACCCGCGCATCAACTGGATCACGAAGCCAGTACACAAGCGCCGCGAGGCTCGTGGGCTCACCAGCATCGGCAAGCAGGTTCGTTCCGGGCCTCTATTCAGAGTAACGTTTACTCATATCTTTCATCATGCAGAATCGCGGGCTGGGCAAGGGTCATCGCTACAACCATACGCCAGCCCGCTCAACTTGGAAGAAGCACAACACCCTCAGTCTCCGTCGCTACCGGTGATTGCATTTACCACTGCTCCCGTCGTGTTACATTGCATTTTACGTGCATGTTTGGTATGGTTGTATGTCCTTGCAACTTTGATGAAAACCATGTGTTGCACTTGAATATGTGATCTGGTTTACATGTGTGAGAAAAGTTGGTCCCTGAATCGTTCAAGTGGAGCTCAGTGGCCTCATGTTCCTCGCGTGTATATCAATTACGATACATGGCTGCGGTGTCATTTCGGATCTCCCTTGTATACTTAGTACAAGCGAGTCGGGAGACCATCAACATTCCCTGAATCCACCACGAAATGGGATGTCCCCGAGTGAAAGGGCCGTCGTTCTTTTTGCTCTTAAATACCTTCTCGATGGTATCACTGGCTCATGCGGGTCTCATACATCTACTCTTTCCCCATTCACCCAAAATTGGTGGACCACACATTGGTCCCTCGAAGCGCGCCTCTGACCAGAACACAACGTTGTGGGTGATTCAAGATACATACGAAGGCCAGAGTTTTTTCGAGTGCGTCGACATATGCTTCTCCATTGAGCCATCCTGCGCTAACGAAGCCGTCTCCCCAAGCACCTTTGACTTTTACACCGGTGTGGATCCAACCAAGTTCGCGCGTAGCCTTCTTCGTGAATTCACTGGCACTGACACGCGACCCTTGCAGCGGACTAGTGACGTGAGTTTGCGTATCCATGAGTCGGTATCAAACAAATTTTCTCCCAGCTTCGTCGATCAACAGACTGCATTCGCCGATGACCTAGCGTATGTAACATCTGACAACAAAGTTGTCATGAAAGGCGATAATACTACTTGGCTGGCGGAGGGTGTCAATCGTAGCAGGTAATCATATCTACAAAAACTCGAAGAAATGTGCTCAATAAATCATCTTAGTGTGCGTATATCTAGCCAAGCTATGTACAACACCGGTCTTTTCGTGTTGGACCTCGATATGGCACCCTGGGGATGTGGTCCGTTGTTTTATCCAGCTCATGCATGCTTTCTCCGACCTGTCTTATAGGTGTATGGCCTGCGTTTTGGTATTCAATGGAGCATTCTTAATAAGCTACCCTCCTGATATCGTATTTTTACTAGGACCTTGGGCGATGGCACTTGGCCGTGGGTACGTATGCTGACCGTCTTGAGAGTTACTTTTGACTCTGCTGAAGAACGGCGAAATAGATATTATCGAGGGTGTACACGACAACGAGCACAACCAAGTCACATGGCATACTGCTCCAGGTATGTCTAATGAAAATAGCTAGATCTTTGCTAAGCTTCACGAAGGGTGCAATCTGACGGCCACGACTAATTTCACGGGTACAATTGTAGTAGGTTATGTTAGTGGACGCTGGTTGACCAGATGCACTGACATTACGCAGCAAACTAATGGCGTAGACAACTTACAGTGCAACGCACTGATCAATAATAATGCTGGTTGCGGGATCACGGAATGGAGCAGGGCGTCCTATGGTTCATACTTTGATTCGCAAGGTGGCGGTGTGTTTGCGATGAAATGGGACACAAATGGAATTGCAGTTTGTCAGCTCACGACAGTTTATGTGTTTCTTTGAAGCTTGACCTTTGCTCAGGGTCATTCTATCGCGCTGCTATTCCACAAGACATCATACAGGGTTTACCGGACCCGTCGAACTGGGGGGAGCCTGTCGCGGCACTCGCTCCAACGAACTGCAACATTTCACAATACTTCACCAACCACTCGATCATCTTCGGTATGTCCTCCAGACTTGTTCATCCTTTTCAAGCTCACTTTATCTCTAGATATCACGTTCTGTGGTGAGAATCTCGAGCATATCAAGAGGGCTCCGTGACTGATTCGTCCAAACAAGGTGACTGGGCCGGTAATTCCTATTCCACTTCCGGATGCCCCGGAACTTGTACCGAGGTATTGATGGACCCATCGAATTTCGTGGTAAGTACTGTACTTGCGCACTTGAGATCTTTACCTTCACGAGCCATTTTCAGAATGCATCTTGGATTATCAACTCCCTTAAAGTCTACAAGGCAGCAACTTTGTCCGGTAGTTCCTCAAGTTCAGCCCCACGATGCTCTGTTTATCTGCTACCAACTTTACATATTGCAGCCGCTGTAGCTACCATGCAGATTTTGCTATCTTCGCTGTAGGTCCCCGCGAACGATCATGACTAGGTGGACATTGACATTTATTATTTCATGATGATGACACTGGATAGAATGTAGTCCGTCATATCCCATTCTCATACCTCTCGATAGATTAGAACGAGGCAACCCTGCGCTACAGCTTCACCCTTCGTGTGTCGTCTGTGCCTTGGATATCAACCTCAGCAAAACCAGATCTCATGGGAGTAATGCTAGCGTGCCCCATTCCAAATGCCCAGCCGTCCGTCCCTACAGGTACAACCGACAAATCTGGGTTGACAAGAGGCTGGATGTCAGGAGCGAATTTGAACGCGAGGTGAACGTCCGCCTGAGCTGCACTGCCTGCGGAGGTAAGCCCATTGAGAGTGTCGGAGTTATCAGGAAGTATTTCCCCCTGAGTTCCGTGAACCACTGGAACGTGTTTGAAGAGGCGGCCGTATGAGTTACGCCAGAAGCGTGTCCAGTATACTTGTAGACCTTCAGGGTCCGCAAGTTTATGGATCATGGGAAGGTTCACGTTGTACAAGCCGACCTCGCCGTCACGTATTCCATCGGGATCCTTTCCCCAATTGGTCCATAAATATTCCACGATACAGACGGAAAGGTTATGTGCAGGCTCATGCAAATTGAGAGGTGTGGGATGAAGCACGTTGCCATACGAGATCGCAATAGCACGTGTGCGAGACATTGCAGCAGACATTGCCGCACCGATGGTACCTGAGGAGAGGGAAAACGCGGCTGTAAAACATGATGAGACCGCTTCCGGCTGATAGGATTGTAGTTGCCGACCTGATGTGTTCCTACCAAAGTTTGGTCCTGAAATCTGGATGGGAACGTTGACGGTCACATATGATACTTGGTATGGCGGACATGTACATACAACGAGATCAATTTCTCCAGGATATAAATTGTGAAGAGCGACATTTGTACAGGTCGCAGGAGTCTTTAGATCGTTACGCGACGTGAGCTTGATGGTTACAAGACAAATTGACTGGTGACCGCACACCGTCCAGCAGAATCCACTCTGCGATCTCTTGCTCCTTTAACTGTCTGGGGGTATCCGATGTGTCACCTTCTACACCATCTACGGAAAGATGAGTGGCAAACTTAGAGACATGGCGGGACGAATTGACCTGGCTCCTTTGGATAGAAATATCTGCCTCGGGTAACTTCAGTGATATGATATGCTTTTCCTATATGCTCGACGTTGATATGATGGTGCGCAAGGTGTAATGAGGACGTCGCATCGTCCGAACTTACCAATCCAAGACTTCTGAGAACTTGGTATGACAACTCTTACGTTCCATTCTAAGTTGATCGCAGAGGTGACATAAGAGGTTGTCATGGATGCCAGCCTGGGGAAGATGGCAGATACTCACTGAGATGGTTGCTGAGGTGCTGATAAAGACCAAGGATGTACGGTGACTCGGCACCTGGCGGGCCATCGTCGTTCTGATCATAGTGGGAGGATGAGTGGCTTGGCGGGGGCGGATATGGGAGAACACTGACGACGAGCAACACTCTAGGGCTGCTAAGGGACATGAGAGCAGCCAGCCTACTGTAGCTAGAAGTTCAGGAAGGGAGATGGGGTGGGGCCGAAAGTTGCCAGTGACGGGCGTCTGTGATGTTCCCATAATTAAAAAAAGTTAGCCGTACAACTCGTCTTCGCCGTCCAGAGCACGCTGGCGTTGGAAGCCAGAGCAATTTGTTTGCCCCGAGCAACGACAACGCCGCTCGCTGCTCTCCATGATCGCCATCTGAATCTGCCATGTCTACTCCGACTGCCAGCTCGACGCCTCTCTCTTTGCCTGCCATCCCGACCCTCCCCCCCATACAGATGTCCGATGAGAGCGACCACGATTCCGTCCACTCACACCCCTCTTCATCGTCCGTGCTCCATGATGCGTCCACTCTCTCTTCCCCAATCGCATCCCGTCCAGCCCCACTTGCTCTCGCCGCTTCCACTCATCACCCCCCACAACAAAATCTCCGCAAGTCCATCTCCGTCGATTCCTTCATCGGTTACGAGCGAGAGAACTCGTCTACCTCGTCTACTTCACGGCCTCCTCGAGCCATCACTCACACTCCAGCTGATTCATCTGGAACTCGCAGGACAGAGCTGTCCGTCGATTCCGCATGTCGTCATGCCGCGGAAACCATCCCATTGTATGTTCGGACTCGTGGCATGAGTATGAGTAACAGGAGCGACGGTCACAATTCTCCTGCGGAGCAAAACTTTGAATCCGATTCCTGGCAGCCTCTGAAAAAGGTGGGCGACAAAAGTAGGAGAGGCTCGGTGAAAGGCAAGGAACAGGCCCGACCATCACGTCGTCCTGGTGACCTCAAGCTTCCTGCTCGCAACCAATTGCCACCTGTCCTAGTGAACATCTTGCCAAACCAATTTCCCCAACCCGTCCTAGGCGATGACGCGCGGCGATTGCATTCCACGACCTCCCTCCAGTCCTTTCCACGACATTCTTCCCTCACGGACGTCATATCCGGCCGTGTCAGGAGCGGTAGCCTTGGGTTGCAGGCCAACTCTGGAGGTAGAGCTTTTCTGGCCGATACGGTTCAGCCAATGGTGAGGAGCCAGCTAAATCAATGGTTCACCAAGTGAACTGAGACCATGCAGTCGTTCCCCAAGGAGATTTCCATCGCCGTCGTGGGCGCGCCTGGTTGTGGAAAGTCTACATTTGTTTCAGAAGATGCACGAGCTTATGGTGTTGAAGACTTCACTGCACTCTTCGCTATGTCAGGAAGTTCAATCTCTACGCCTTTCCGCTGTGAGTAATAAATGTGTTCAATCGTTAGTCTATCCCTTACGTTTCTCAGATACCAGGCGACTCGACTGGGTAAAGCAACGAGAGCCACCAAGTGTCTCGATTGTAATTCACGAATTGGACATAACAAGGCTGACATCGCCCCCTCGAGTAGATGGTATCTTTGTATGTTATGACAGTGGGGATGTATCGTCATTCGTCCCTGTCTCCAACTTTCTCCGTACGTTTGCCATGCTCTGGCTTTCCTTTCCGGTCGCTCATCATTCACTTCAAGGGCTGATACGTCCGATGAAGTACTCTGTCATTGCAGTCGCTCTGAAGTCGGATCTCCCAGTAGCCGTCAATCCTCAAACTTCCTTGAGTTTATTCCAGCAGCACGATGTTGGACTGGTACAAGTAAATCATGTCGGAGACGTAGGGAAGATGAGAAAAGCATTCAAGTTTCTGTTGATGTCCATCCTTAGAGTACCAAGTAAGTCTTTGGGCGTCATACTAAATATTCGTCTTTTAACCGTGTTGTGGATACAGACACTGACCTTCGAAATCCCGCATCACCGGAAACGTTGGTCTCTCCATTCTCTTTTGAAAGTCGAGGGTCTACCTCGGCGACGCCGACTGCGTCTTCCTCTGTACCTTCGATCCGCACTACGTCGCAGGCAAGCTCTTTTCGGCTTTCACCAACGTCTACCCTCCCATCATCGCCCCCTCCACTGGCAACGTCCCCAGCGCGTGCCCGCTCAACGTCAGATTTGTTTTCGGAGCACGAGAAAGCGAGGTCTCGCACTTCAAATGAACGCAAACTATCAAATGCACGGAGTGTCACTAGTCTTGTGGCGAGCAACAGTTTACAGTCACCGTCATCCTCGCATCCAGTGAAAAGTGGTTCACTGAATGGACTTGAGGATGATGATCGTCACGTAAACAAAGAGAAAGAGCCGTGGGTGTTCTTTTTCTGCACAACGTTGCCTTCGACTGAGGCTATTGTTGAAAAGGCGATCGATTCAATATGCCAATTTGGACGAGCTCCTTGACAAGCTCCTCTTTCTTGCAGTCAGCGGGGATGGTCAGCTCCTGAAGATGACATTAGTGTATTTCTTCTGACGCTGATATCCAGATCCAACTTTCGTTGCGCATTTCTTGCTCACTTATCGGAGGTTTGCTAGTCCTCGAAGCATCTTATTGGCTATGCAGAAGCGTATGCGACAACTTGATAATTCATTAAGCGATCCCATGTTTGCTAGTTATGCTCAGATGAGGTGAGTGAGTTAGTAACTCGCTGCAAGCATCTAACCACTCCCTTGCAGGATTTGTCATCTCCTCGAGATTTGGATGCATACTTATCCACAAGATTTTGCTGCTCCAGGTGCAGCAGGTGCTTTGAGCGCTTTGGTGAAATCCATCACTGGGAAGAGTTATCTTATGCACTACGGAACCGACTTCGTTCCTTTTCTGGAACGGCTTTCAAATATCGTTGATTCCGACTCAGCCTGGGCACACAAGACTGACCACCTGCTCGACGATGCTGATGATCCCTACAGTATATCAGACGGTGAAGATGAATCACTCGCAGTAACCACGGATTCGGCGTCGTCTCACCTGTCTTCTGTGGCACCATCCCATGAAAACTCGACTGGCTCGAATTCAAGGGAGCGTAAACAAAGCTTGCCTTTGAGCGCAAAGGCTTTGATCATGCCCATCACCTCATCGCACCCATCTGACGCTACCGAGATATTACCGAAGCAGCTCCTCAAAGAACTGAATCGCCAGTCATTTGAATTACAGAACTACGATTGTTCCGAGATCGCCGAAGAGATTACTCGTGTTGAAGCCAAGCTGTTTATGGAAATAGAGGTATGTCGATTTGCGAGGTATGCTTTATACCTTTAACATGTTGGTGTTGTAGCCGAGACATTGGCTCCGGTATACGCTCACTCCTGGTCGCAAAGATCCTGAATCTGACTCTATCTCACGGTTTAATGCTATTTCAAACCATCTTGCGGATTGGTAAGTGTCAGATACATATCTTGTCCACGTCTAACACCTCCGTAGGGTTGTCTCTCTGATCTTATGTCACGACAAGCCTAAAAATCGAGCGAAGCAAATTGAGAAATTTGTCGATATTGCCCACAAGCTTCGTGCTCTGAACAATTATTCTGCCCTTCGTGCCTTCGTTGCCGGAATAAACAATTCGACTTTCCAAGGCGATGATACGATGGAGATATTCAAAACTAAAACGCCAGATCACTACAAGAATCTTTTGTCCTGGGATGTCCTGCTCCAACACAGGGGTGCTCACCAAGCCTATCGGATGGCACTGAAAAACACTAAAGGAGCATGCATTCCTGCTTTGTGCGTGTCTATATCAATGACTGTAAGCAGCTGAAACAGATATCTTGCAGGGAAGTACATATGTCGGATCTCATCCGTGCTCATGAAGGAAACGCAGACGTCAGCGCCACCGAGACTGGCAAAATTCACTGGGGAAAGTTTAACATGTTTGGGAGATTCATCCAGAGCACAACCCATTGCCAATTACAGTGTCAAACAACATCTGACTACAACTTCATTGAACGACCGAAGATTAGGAATCTGGTGTTCAATGAGTATGTGATGCCGGAGGAGGTTAGCATCCTTCGTTTTGGTCTGAGGACCCTAGACTGAGTAACTGTACAGATGCAGGTTTCTAGAATGGCGCCAGTTTCAGATTCGGATGTTGTTGATGAACCATTCAGACCAAGCCTGCCTCGGTCGATCTCACGAGACGACGGTCACTTTACACAGGGAAGAGACTCTGCTTTCATTCGCAAATTATTCCATCGGTGAAGGGCCCCGTATACTTGTACTCGGAAATTCACTAGTGTATCGCCAGTTCTCCTGTCTTGGTTCTTTATTATGTTGTCTAACGTCTATCATCGGATACCCTGTTGCATACGTACTACCACCACTGACTGGGTTGTTTTACCTGACGTATTGTATGATATTATGCAGCCTTGAAACGGCCAAAGTCTTCATTCCTTGATGGGAGTAAATATTAATTACTAATTAGGCCCTGTCGACATTGTTTTTTTGGGGAGACAATTATTTGATGGTGAATATTTGAATTCCTTCCTTGTTCATCCAAGCGACGATAGTAGGAACGAATGGCTCGCGCTTACGTTTACCCATTCCGAGAACAATAGCCACTGACATTGCACAACAACAAGCAGTCCCAATCCAGCCCGCCAGCCTTGCCATAAAAGCTGCACCTCTTATGATGGACAATCCATATTCTATTCACCTCACTGTGGTACTGGTTTACTCACAGTTTGAATCTTCGAGCAGGACTCTCGTTTATCACTCCTTGCGGCCATAAAATCTCATCACTACTGCCATGCTCGCCGACATCTCGAGAGCTACTACTTTGTACCTCACGCCCATTCTGATGCTAACGTCTTTATTCCTCATACTTTTCGCATACCTCGCCCCGGTGGTCATGCTACACAGCCAAGTGTCGCTCTTGACGGTAACGCCATCCTCGGTGCTCACACAGCCTGGGTCAAACCAGGCCGTGGATGGCCCCAGTATGCTTCTAGGGATGCTAGGTAGGTTTCCGATATCTGAGTGGATGCTTAGGAACTCATACTAATCATAGGGTCTTGTACCAAGCCGGACAATTCAGCAAGTCTAACCTGCACGTCACCCTCGATCCCCGCTCTTTACAGTGTGTACTCTTTTCATCGCCCACAGTTACAAATATGAACATAACGTTGGTGCGATAGATGCTTCGGTGTTTACCCCGAACACACCTAGCTCTGTTTTGGCAGCACCTCCCACTGTCGCACCGGCATTTCTCGCGACATCGTTGGCATTCTCCATCATTTTCTTCGTTATGTTCACCGGAATCTCGTTTCGACATCTAATGGGCAAGGCAGGGAATGTTTGGGAAAAACCAATGGTGCAGCGGGCTTCCGCCTGGATTGGTATTTCTTCTTTCCTCGTCGGTACGTTGCACAACGTCAGGCACTGATATTTCGTGCTGAAATTTGTACTTTGTAGGCTTGGCATCTTTCCTGATTATTCGCATGTACTTTGGGAAGGCGGCGGATGATTTCAACCAGAGCATCCAAGGCCAGGGAGCGAACGGTCCCCAACTGATTGCAAATACAAGCAACGCTTTCACGAGTGAGTTGTCATTTGAAGTATTCGGATCATGTCTAGATGCTCATCGTTGTGCCAGTGGTTTGGGTTGGCTATGCGTTTTTTGCTGTGCCAGTTGTAGTTTCATTGGCAAAGTTACATGTTCTCGCGACAAAATGACCGAACACTCAAGTATAGAAGTGGTGGTACAATATGGACACTCAGCTTACTAGTGTATCATGATCGATTCATTGTTATAGTAGCCTGATTAAATCAGGCTAACGATCTATACATGTATTTTTTGAGCTTTCCTGTGACACATCTAAGTCCAATTGTTGGTTGATAACGTATCTCTCACACTCCCATAATTCCTGTACAGGGTGCAATGAACTCGCCAAAAAAAAAAAAACTTCCTTTTCTGGTGCCAGCGCGCTTTCCTCCTCGAACTTAATTCTTTTTCGTGGTTGAACTTGTGTCTATTGCAGGCCCGCTGACGAGCCAGTTTCCGAGTGTCATTCATATCCTACAAATATTTTTAGAGTGGGACTTATAACACCGGTTTACCTTGTTCAAATAATATAAGATAATATGGTGTCTCGGGCCGAGGACTTCTTGGCGGGAAAGCACCCGAACAAACTATAAGTTACAATCGCCGCTTCAATAGTTGGCCATATGAACTTCAGAACGTTTGCTTTTGCTCGACATAACTTTGTTGATGTGAGTTCCCGCTGTTCTCTTCCATACACTCATGATGAGCGTTGTATAATCAACCACCACTGGCACCTCTTAGTCGACTTGATGCAGAGCTACGGCCTTACGGGCTCTGTATCACTGACATTACCGACTCTCTGATTTTTGTTATTCGATCTGGATCCTTTCCCTTTCGCAAGCTAACGCTTCTTATTTTCAGAATCTGCGATTTGGCGCTTCCGCAACCGGAACGCCGTCATAAATTTTTCTACGTATAGACTTCCTTTTGGATCCTGTGATATACTCATGTGCTCTGCGCCCAACCATGGGATGGCTTCGTATCAGAATCGCATTCTCCCGATATTACTCTTATCTCCCTGACATGTGTACGCTTAGACCGGACTGTTCCCAGCCATTCTCTTATATATTCCAACGGTATCACCCACTGGGTGCTACTATCGTTGCTCACATCACCTCACAATGCCATCGTGGTCTGATCTTGCTGCCGACAAGAAACTTCGTCAACAGAGGGCGATTCCCCGAGAGTGGTTGATCACTCCTCCACCGGGAACAGCGCTCAATGTCACTGGCGTCCCTGAGGCTTGCGGTCTGTTGACACCACGAGAACTTGCGATCACGAACGAGGACGTCGGTATTTTGTTGAAAAAGCTTGCGAGTGGCGAATGGTCTGCCGTCGACGTCACAACCGCATTCTACAAACGGGCCATAATCGCTCAACAACTAGTAAATCCCTTTGTGATTGTGGTTCACTGCTGTGGTTGACGAGAACTAGGTGAATTGCTTAACCGAAATATTTGTGCAACGTGCACTTGCTCGCGCCGCTGAATTAGACGACGTGTTGAAGAAGACTGGAAAGGTCGTTGGTCCACTTCATGGACTCCCTATATCCTTGAAGGACCAGATATGCATCAAGGGCTTAGAGACAACGATGGGTTACGTATCCTGGATTGGAAAATATGCAGAAAAGAACGCGGCACTTGTTGACATTTTGGAAGAGTGCGGAGCTGTTCCATTCGTAAGGACGAATGTGCCGCAAACATTGATGGTACGCTGGAATTGTCTGGTCTTCGGAAGGAACTATGATGTTCATGCCCATTCAAATATTCATTCCTGACCAGTGGCCGGAAACTTTCAATAACATCTTCGGCAGGACGACCAATCCCCACAACTGCTCACTGACATGCGGGGGTTCCTCTGGGGGAGAAGGTGCTTTGATTGCCTTGAGAGGTAGTCCCATAGGTGTTGGTTCCGATATTGGAGGGTGCGTACCTCTCGAGAATTGACGGATTTAGTAGGCTGATCTAGCCTAAGTTCTGTGCGGATTCCTGCTGCGTTTTGTGGCCTGTACGGGTTAAAGCCTTCTTACGGTCGGGTGCCTTATGGTGGTGCTCTAAATTCCTTAGAAGGACAGGATTCTGTGCTATCCGTCTTCGGCCCTATCACCAGTAGCGTCTCGGGACTGAAGACGTTCATGGAAGCGGTCATAAAGGCGAAACCCTGGCTCAAAGACCCATTGGCCGCGCACAAGAAATGGGACGAAGACGAATACCAGCTCAAGGATCGTGGCAATGGTCAAAAGCTTTGCTTCGCGGTCATGTGGGATGATGGTGTTTGCGTCCCGCATCCCCCCATAACAAGAGCGCTCAAACGAGTCCAAGCAGCGCTCACAACGGCTGGCCACAATGGTGCGCTAACATCCATGTCGTTTCATCCTTTTTTTTGACGTAGTATGTAGTCATCACGTGGTATCCGATTGAACATGGGAAGCTAGGTGATTTAACGGTATGTGATGTTGACTTGCAGTTGTCGAAAAGTGAGGCGAGACGCGGTTTGTTTGAAGAGGGAGATATGGAATGCCGGCTCCACGGAAGATTTCGCGATTACTGTCGCAGAGAGTGGAGAGCCAATTATCTCCACCATGGTTCCAGATGGTAACCAAGCTACTATTGCACCCTTTCGTCCCAGGACGGGTGGTCTCACTGCTTACCAGCTTTGGCAAACCCAAAAAGCGAGAAGCGACCTTCGCACCACGTACTTGGAACACTGGAACAACACTGCGGGAAACACGGGAACAGGCCGGCCAGTGGATGCCATTATCTGCCCTGCCGCCCCTTATGCAGCCCCTCCTCATGGGCAGAACAGGTTGGTGATGCCAGTTGGGAATCTTAGTCTCTTATCAAGGAAATTCGACCACCAGGTACACTAATTACACCACAGTGTGGAACGCGCTCGACTATACTGCGTCGATTTTCCCTGTGACCATTGTTGATCCAGCTCTTGACATAAAGCAACCTCGCGAGAGCTTTATCGACACTTTTGACCAGGCAGTTCACGAGATGTGTATGTTGTTGTTTCTGGGGCACGTTGCCCTTGCTAAGGAATTCTTTAGACCAACCCGAGGTGTTTCGGGACGCCCCCGTGTGTTTACAGCTTGTAGGGCGTACGATGGAGGAGGAAGGCGTCATCGCAATGACCGAGATCGTCGACGCCGCACTCAAGGCTACCAATGCGCGATTGTAGCTTCTCCTGTGGCAGGTAGGACCACATGTACGATAGCATGAACAAGAATGTAGTCAAAGTTTGGCTGGGTGAAGTGGCTGCGCTTCGTTCA